>JABSTQ010003539.1:0-19982 GCA_013358835.2 Ixodes persulcatus
GAGGATTACTCAATTGGGACACGTATCGCACGAAAATGACTAATCGATTTCGCGAAAGAAAAAGGCGGCACTTTTAAGCTTCGACAGAACAGAATTCACATTAACAATAAATGCTATGTCTTTGATCCGACCACCGAAAATGTGTACGAGGTCGGTTCCTCTACTACGTCGGTTGATACCGTCCCACATAATTCCCTACCCGCTAATGACTCATCTCAGCTATCAACATCGCAATAACAGGCCGCGAGGGGTAGAGTGGCTCTTTCACCTGTTTCTGATGTATCGGTACTTTTTAAAAGTATTAGAAGCCACATTAAAAAGCGAGACGACTTGTGTTCTATTGTTGATTCTACAGCTACTGATGTTGTTTTAACGGAAACTTGGCTCACTGGGAAAGTGCGTGACTGCGAACTTTTTTATGGACCTAAAAGGTACAATATTTACAGGAACGATCGGCAAGATAGGTGCGGTGGGGGCATTTTAGTTGCAACTGTAAGTCATATTGATTATTTTTGTTTAAACATAGCTAGCGATTTAGAAATAGTTTGGGTGTGTCTTGGTACTAACCACTTGAAGTGGATCATGGGAGTTTGCTATAGGCCTTCCTCATGCTCATCATCTTTCATTAAAGCTTTGCAGGACTCCATAAATCTGGACGCGTCATTCGCTTTCCCAGTTAGCAAATTTTTCTGTTGGGAGATTTTAACTATCCTGATATTTTCGTAGACAGGTAATAACCCACCAACAGGCACACCCTCATCTGAATGCAATGATTTTGATAGCCTCTGTTTAGATTTTTGTTTCACGCAATTAGTTACTCAACCGACCAGAGTGACCCCATTGACGGCGAACGTATTGGATCTTGTTCGCGCAACTCATCCTGAACTCGTTTCACCCATCTCCAATCTTCCAGGGCTTAGCGATCATTCCATATTGCATTTTAATGTAAAAGCAGCAGTACGAAAACCATCAACTAATGCAAAGCAAAAACGAGATTACGCCAAAGCTAACTTTGATAAAATTAGTCTTGACCTTGCAACTTTCCTCGATAAATATTTATCACTTTTCTCGAGTCGTTCAGTAGAATAAAACTGCAACTTTTTCAAGACCGAAGTTAATAAACTAACAAATCAGTACATTCCCTTAAGGACAGTTATCGAAAACTCTCAGTCACCCTGGTTCACCAGATTCCTAAAACGCTTATCAAACAAAAAAAGTCTATTTCTAGCCGCAAAATTATCCACGTGCGAGCACCGTTGGTTGCGTTATCGTATTGCTGCTGAATTGTACAGAAAAGCAATTGATAACGCCAAACCAGAATTCATGACTCATAGCCTACCCGCAATGTTGATCAACAATCCTAAACAATTCTGGAATATCATAAAAAAAAAAGATTGTGGTGGCTTAGCTCGGCTATGCCAGGATATACGCAGCGTGAGCAATTATGCTCACAAAATGAGAGGCGCTATCAAGCGGCTCCGGTGCAGCGTCAGACTTGGCTACTGCGCAACGGAGGCGCACGGCTGGGCACGCGGCGGCGCCAGTGCGTCTGCCGCGGCTATGACGTCACTCCTCTGGAATGCGCAGAGTGACGAAACGGGCGAGGCGGACGCGGCGGCGGTTGAGCGCGCGGCGGCGGCTTCGCGTGGCTCTCATAATGAGCCGTGCTCATTATGCGAGCCGTGCTCATTATCTGGAGCTCCGCCGCCGCCGCCGCGCGCTCCGCATAATGAGCACGGCTCATTATGAGGGCCACGCGAAACTGCTGAACCTCGGCCAGTGTAGTTAACGCTACAAAAGACGCAGTCATCTATCACACTAAAAACCGCAAATGTGATGGTATAGCCAGAGATGAGTGTTTAAATTTATTAAATAGGACTTTTGCAGATTCATTCTCTACTGATAACATGCACGATTTCCCTTCGCTAGAGAGTGACGGTTACCTGCCCATCGATCCTATTTTTCTTGATTACGTTGGTGTCCTTCGTATCATAGATAAACTCAAACTGTCATCTTCAGCAGGAGTAGACGGTATTAACTCCAAGTTTAAAAAAAAAAAAAAAAACACTAAACAATACCCCTCAATTATTTTAACACAATTATTTGAACAATGTATACAACACGCTCTTCTCCCATCAGACTGGAAGGTAGGGAAGGTAGTACCCATTCACAAGGCTGGAGATAAACATTCCCCTGTTAATTATCGTCCGATCTCAATAACCAGCATTCCTTGCAAACTTCTTGAACATATCATTTTTTCTCACCTCGTCAACTTCTTAGAATCTAAAAACTTCTTCAACAATGCCCAACACGGTTTTCGAAAAACATTTTCATGTCAGACCCAAATATTATTTTTCACAAATGACCTGAATCACATTCTGGACCGAGGGTCCCAGGCGGATTGCATTTTCCTGGATTTTGCCAAAGCATTTGACAAAGTTTCTCACAATGTTCTGCTTCTAAAACTTTCCAAACTTAACATAGACGATAACATTCTCGCATGGATAGTCTTTTTTACCTCAACGGTCTTAATTCGTCACTGCGAATAACAGTAACTCCTCTTTTGTCAAAGTTGCGTCAGGGGTTCCGCAAGGGACAGTCTTAGGGCCGTTGCTATTCTGAATTTATATTAACGACCTCCCCACTAATGTCTCTTCATCTGTGTCTCTGTTCGCTGACGACTGTGTACTTTACCGTGAGATTCTCGATCATAATGACACCTGTATACTCCAATCAGACATTAATGCTATATAATGTTGGTCTGACTCATGGTCCATGAAGCTTAACACTAACAAATGCAAGGTCATGCGTGTGTCTCGCCAGTCTCATTACTGTCCTAACTATTTCCTTAATAATGCTCATATATAACCGGTATCTTCGTACAAATATTTAGGCGCACATATAGCTTCTAACCTTGCATGGAAAACACATATTCAGCATATTTCAGCTAACGCTAACCGCATATTAGGTTACATCAAGCGAAATTTTTCATTATCCCCTGTCTCACTGAAATTAACTCTTTACAAAATTTTAATTCGTCCCAAGTTAGAATATGCTGCTTCTGTCTGGGATCCCGGACTAGTCACTCTCGTGTCTACATTGGACGCCGTTCAGAACAGATCCGCTCGTTTCATCCTCAAACTATCACCGCACCGCTAGCGTCACCTCTATGAAAACAACTCTCTCATTACCATCTTTATCACTACGTCATAAAATTTATCGTCTTTCCCTATTCCATAAAATGTATCACCATTATTCTTTCTTGCACAACAAAATAATTGCTCGGCCTGTCTATGTTTCTTCCCGTCTTGATCATCAACATAAGGTGGGCATTCCTAACTCTATCACGACCACGTTTTATTCATCTTTCGTTCCCCGTACATCCCAGGAGTGGAACCACCTTCCCCGGTCGATCGCCATTATCACGGACTATGAGCTCTTTAAAAGTACAATTACTAATTAGTTTATTACTGAGTGTGTCTAATATGTATTATGTTATTTGCATTAACCTTCTTGTTGGTCTCCTCCTTTGCAATGCCTTCGGTCCCTGAGGGTATATTAAATGAAATGAACTGAAATTACTTCACTATTTTCAGCGATTCAGTCACCATAGAAAAGACGGCTCAAAAAGGGAGCTGTCTTTTCAATGTGATTGCCGGTACGAACACAAGAGAGAAGAGCTGGCGCTGCTCAGCTAAGAGCAGAGGAGGCCAGAGTGAGGAGGACTGCAACACGACAGGATGTACCTCGTGAGTCTTTGCAATCACTATACATATTATATAGCACGTTCACCTTCAGGTTTCGCTAAGCCACCAATGTAGTTCCATGCCAATAGTTAAGACATTTTATTTCTAACGTGTAGAACTTTCTACGAATTCACCACCACCACCACCATTAACCAGCGACTGCAGTTCTCCAGAAGTGGAGACCAGTGCAAGGGCTACACGTGAAGACTTGGAAGCAGCAGAAATGCTGCTTGAGCTGCAGTTGACCAGACCTGCTCAAGAACCCTTTTTTTCAAGGAGAAGCAGCCCAAGAGAAGGCAGTGCAAGTCAGCACTTCTACTGCCCCAGTGCAAAACCAGAAGTTGTTCGACCTGCTCACCACTGACGCGTATCTCAGAGCCTACACTGGAGTGGAGGCAATGGCTTTACTCGGTGCCATTCTAAGGTGTGCCGAGAAAATTCATTCGCAAACGTCTGCGCTCACAATGAGAGAAAAAGTGATCCTCGTACTTACAAAAATGAAGACAAATTTAAGTTTCACATGCTTAGCTATCAATTTAAAAATCAGCAAAGCATCCACCAGTCTATACTTCCACACCACACTGCAAGTTCCCAGTCAAACCATGAAAGCAGCCTTGCCATGGCCAAGCAAAGACGAGGTCATTAATAACTTACCCAGATGTTCTCAAAACTTTGCAAAAGTAAAGGCTCTGTTATACTCCGACGTTGAGCGCAGCGAACGTAACGTAGCGCAGAACGTGGGCCTTTGATTGGCCGGCGAGCAGGAACTCGATATCTGCGACCAATCAGCATCGGTGTCCACTGCGCTGCGCCACGTTTGCTACGCTCGACGTCGGAGTATAACAGAGCCTTAAGAGTCGTCCTTGATGACACGGAGATCGAAATCGAAAAAGCAACATGCCTGGCTTGTAGAATATGGACATCCTCACACTGCAAGAGAAGGCACACGGCGAAATTTCTAGTTGGTGTTTTTTCCGCATTCCGCAGGGCTGATCACTTTCCTGAGTGATGGGTTCGGTGGGAGATCATCAGATAAGGCAACAGCGCGAAAGTCGAACATCTTATAAAAGCTTGATTCTTTCACTGATGTCACCATGGTTGATAAGGGCTTTTACATAGAGGACAAATGTAACAAGTTAAGGGTAGAAATTATCCAGCCTTCATACTTGCACAATAGAAGTCAATTCTCTGCAGAAGAGGACACAAGGACGGCAAGCATCGCTCGTGCACGGGTTCATGTGGAACGCGTCATCGCTCGCTTAAAAATGTACCGCATGCTTAGGGGGCCTGTCCCATGGACACTGGTGCCTGTTTGGATGAGAGTTTCAGCAGGCATTGTGAAATTATTCTCCCCCGTAGTGGCTGAAGAAAAGTTCTAAAAATGCTATGCTGCTTCTTTCAAACCCTTACCACACGATTAACAAAATTACCCTCGCATAGTACATGACAGCAATGGATTTTACTCAAGCTGCGTGCGTATCTAAATATGAGACATCTTCGCTTGCAATGGCTATTCACTGCGTTATGTCGGTTTGGTTCTAATTCTGAGTTTGCCATATATGTGGGTTTCTCTAGTCAAATGCTATTGCAAACGCAATGAATTCCGTGGCCAAAGTTTACCTCATGTTATGCTTGTTTCACACAAAGGAAAAAAACACTCTTTTGGGAGAATCTCCATTTCAAAAAAAACTTTTGGAAAAAATATTTAAGGGATGCTTATAATCTACAACCTGTACAAAGCAACTTTCTGTCAAAATAAAAAGGCAGTAAAGAGATAACCCCGGTACAAATGCTTTGGTGGACTTCCGTGACCCCGCGACTCTGTCAAACTTGTCTAGAAGTTATATTTAACCTTCATATAACTAGATATATGTCCACTCTGTAAACAACATCGTACATTTGAATAACAGAGACCTAAAATCATTAAACCAATACTATCTGCCATGTTTCTAATACTCAGTGTACGTGTTTGCGTGTGAAAAGTAAACCTATTTTTGCGCTAATAAAATGCATTTTTAAAAGAACACGTGTCTTCTGCTGATACATATCTTTTTATTTACAATGCAGAGGCAAAAATCAAATCAACTGTGTACATATACCACTTAGTATAAGCACCTTTTTGCCATTCATTCTTGAGCACACTCAAATATCAGCTTAAGTTGCTCTTGTTTTAGAAACTTTGCCCTGTTTTGCAAAAAGAAAAAAGTTGAAAAAACTTCATCTTTGTTCTCCTTCTGGCATTTAATACAGACTTGTTTGTCAGCAGATCACATACAGCAGATATCACCGTGGCACACACAACTCGAACGACCGATGAGACGATTGCTATCGCAATAAAGCTTCTCACGAGAGCCAAAGGAGGCTTGCAGGAGTGAACAAGCACATCGAAATGAGATTGGCGCTTCCGGGGCTTGTTTACATTATGCGTAAAAACAGGACGGTCGGCGACCAGCTGATCGCAATATTACACAAAGGATACCAATTTTGGGATACATAAAAAGCAGGATAAAGACCTCGATCGTCCTTTGTATGCTGTAGCTGTCATACTTTCCATCCAGCCGCTTTTTAGCGCAATTAACCAGAACAACCACCGAAGCGTACGCAACACCATTGAATGTGAAGCCTGAATGGTTACATCATCTAAGCAATGTCTACAAAAACGTTTGTAGCCGCAGACCGATAACTAGGTTTAGATAAAGTACACGTCATAGTTTTGATATCATCCTGATAACGCGCCGACGGGCCGATTCCTCGCCAACTGTTATCACTGGTCACATGACCCGATGCATCTGTGTATATTCACGGTTGTTTGAATAAACGGGACTGTTTTTGTTCACCCACGACGGCGTGTCTGACATGGTGTCAGAAGTGGGGCGGATTCCGACCGGCTCCAAGGGAATGCCGCTAACGACGAGTACGAGCCCTTAAGCAACAACCGAAGCAGCGTCGACCTCGCCACTACAGCAGCAGCCGGCGTCACGTCGACATGGCAGGACTCAAGCCTCCAAAGCCGCTCGACTTCCACAACGCCGCTGACTGGCCCGCCTGGATAGACGAGTTCGACGACTACAGATTCGCATCGGGCCTGCACGAGAAACCTGAGGAAGTTCAAGTAAGAACACTTCTTTATACTGTGGGCCGGAAGTCGCGAGAAATTCTGCGTTCGGTAGGCGTAAACGACGAAGAATTAAAAAAGTTAGACCTGATAAAGTCAAGGTTAGACAGATACTTCGTTCACACCAAGAACACGGTGTACAAGAGCGCTCGTTTTAACCAACCCCGACAGCAACTGGGAGAAACGGTAGACCACTTTGCGACCGAGCTGCACAGGCTAGCAGAGCGCTGCGAGTTTAAGGACATGAAAGAACGTCTTATCAGAGATCGACTCGTAGTCGGTCTTTTGGACCAAACTCTCTCAGAAGGGCTTCAAATGAATCCAAAGCTGACGTTGCACATAGCTCTATCGAAAGCTCGGGCAAGCGAAACAGTAAAGAAACAACAAGCCGAACTAGCAGGCCAAGAGTCCGCAAGCCCTGAAGCGTATGTTTCGGCCGCAAAACAGAAAAAGATCGCTGGAAAGAGCGAAGCCTCAACCAGTCGAAGGACTATAAACAGCAAGAAGTGCCGTTATTGCGCTGGTCCTCTAGATCTCAGGACAAGTTGTCCCGCTCATCGAGAAAAATGCCGTTTTTTGTCAAAAGTTCGGACATTTTGAAAAAGCATGTCGCATCAAAAAACGCGACGGCAAGAAACTCGACGGCATTGCCCCACCCGATAACGAGCATTTCTTGGGCACGCTCGAGCAGTCGAAAAACATGTTATCCGCGCTCTTCGTGACTGTGCAGATAAATGATTAGGAACTTCGGATGAAAGTTGATACGGGAGCTGAAGTGACTGTAGTTAGCGATAATTTTCCAGGCGTTCCACGCTCTCTAGACGAAGAAGAAAGTCTTCGAGGGCCAAGCGATGCAAGAATTTGCACTGTTGGCAAGTTCTACGCGAACGTCACCTGGAAAGATGACCGCTCACGACAGACTATCTACGTCGTCCGCAAGCTGCGAACCCCCTTCTTGGGTTCCCAGCGGCCAATGCCTTGGGCATCATTCGATTCCTGGACGAAATAGCAAGCGTCAAAGGCGTCGAAGTCAGGTATCCCAAACTGTTCAAAGGCACGAAATCCCTGGCTGGTGAACACACGAGACGTTTAGTACCGGATGCCGTCCCGTACGCGGTGTCTTCTCCTCGTCGGATTCCCATACCGATGAAAGAAGCAGTGAAGAAAGAGCTAGAGAAGCTAGAGCTCAAAGGAATGATTCAAAAGGTTGAAAAACCAACAAAGTGGTGCGCCCTAATCGTGCCAGTAAAGAAGCCTTCAGGGGACGTCAGAATCTGTCAACCTAACCCACCTAAACAAGTTTGTACGGCGGGAACGTCACCAGCTTCCAACGGTAGAGGAAATCATGGCCAGCTTCCAAGACGCCCATGTAATTTCCAAACTGGATGCCAGTTCTGAATTCTACCAGATACACCTTTCGAAATCACGTCAAGTGCTAACCCCTTTCATAACGCCGTATGGAAGGTATTGCTACCGGAGACTACCTTTCAGCGTGACTTCGGCACCAGAAAGTTTCCAAAGAAAATTCACGGAAGTCTTGGAAGGCTTAGAAGGCGTCCTGAACTACATGGATGATGTATTGCTTTAAGGAGCGAACAAGACTGAACACGACAGTCGCCGTTAAAGCCTGCACACGGTACCGGAGACGCTACATCAGAAGGGCGTGACCCTAAACAAAGAAAAATGCTGTTTCTCTGTCGGGAGAGTATTGTTCCTGGGAATGGTCTTCGACGCCAGTGGAGTAAGACCTGATCCCGAGAAAGTTCGGGCCATCAAAAAGCTCTCGCGGCCTCAAAATGCCGTCGAAGTTCGCTCTCTCCTGGGCATGGTTAACCACCTGGCAAGATTCCTCCCAGATGTAGCATCTACCACAGCGCCTCTTTGCAATTTCTATGCATAGATAACGACTGGTCATTGGGTCCTCAGCAAGAAAGAGCACTCGTCAAAATCAAGGGCACCTTAAGCTCGGAAAGGTGCCTTGTGCGGTACAATCCAAGCTACCCAACAATCGTGTCTGCAGGTGCCTCGTCGTACGGCCTGGGCGCCGTACTCCCCCAAGAACAGCCATCCGGGGAGCGACGTCCTGTTGCATACGCCTCCAGGTCGCTGACGAAGACAGAACAGAGGTATTCTCAGATAGAGAAGGAAGCCCTTGCTTTCACATAGGCTGCAGAACGCTTTGACGAGTTTGTGCGAGGTCTGACGTTTTTGTTCGAGACTGATCATAAACCACTACTTCCGTTGCTGGGCCGCGACCAACTTGACTCCCTACCCCCAAGAATTCAAAGGTTCCGAATGCGCCTGATGGGGTACTCCTTCACCCTCACGCACGTTCCGGGTAAAACCATTGCCATGGCAGACACATTGTGACGAGCAAGAATCAGCAGTTTGGCACCGTCACAGGGAATGCTCTCGGAGGGGGACGTCTCGGCACGCGTTGACACCATCATCCGGGGACTGCCAGCATCCGACAGTCTTATAGACCGAATACTTCTGGAGCAGAAGAAGGACCAGGAGTGCTCATTCTTGCTTCAAGGCTGCCGACAAGGGTGGCCAGACATACACAAGCTACCATCGGTTCTCGGGCAGTACTGGGCACAGCGTGGCAACGTTACTCTTTGCAACGACTTGCTCCTAAAGGACACCAGACTTGTCAGACTTGTCATTTCAAGAAGCCTACGGAAGGAAATGCTTCAAAGGCTTCATAAAGTCCATCAAGGCATTGCTCGCTGCCGAGAAAAAGCCAAAGAATCTGTCTGGTGGCTGGGACTCGGCAAAGATATAGCTAGAATTGTGTCCGAATGCCGAGAATGCGCCACTCAACGCGTGCAATTCTCGGAACCGATGATCCCATCCGAAACACCAGAACTACCGTGGGAGAAGCTAGGAGTTGATTTATTTGAACTAAAAGGAGCGGTGTACGTTGTTGTTGTTGATTTTCGCTCCAGGTACCCGGAGATCGCGTTGCTGGACAGAGGCACGTCCTCTGTGGCGGTCACTCAGCGCCTGAAAAGTATCTTCGCCCGACACGGGATTCCGAAGACCGTGGTTTCGGACAACGGGCCCCAATTTGCATCGGGTTCGTTTCAAGGCTTTGCAAGGACGTACGGGTTTAAGCACGTGACAACCAGCCATTGCTACCCGCAAGCAAACGGTGAGCTTGAACGTATAGTAAGGACTCTAAAACTGCTCTCGAAGAAAGCAGAAGACCCTTACTTTGCGCTGCTGATCTACAGGAACACCCCTGGGCCTACAGGTTCTATTCCAGGACAACTTCTTATGAGCCGACGACTTCGCTCAAGAGTGTCTTGCGCTCCATCTTTACTCAAACCTCGCATGGTAAACTCTTCTTGGAAGAAGAGAGATGAGGAGTATAGGCAGAAATAGAAAAAGTATTTTGACAAACGTCACGCGGCCAGACCTTTGCGTAGTCTTTCTGCAGGCAACCAAGTGTGGCTGAGATACAGGGGTGCTACGGGTACCATCCTTCGCCCCGGGGACGCACCAGAGTCCTACTGAGTTGGGGCAAAGGACGGCACCTTCCGCAGGAACCGTCGTGAGCTGTTCCTGCTGCCAGACAGCGATCCTGGTTCAGAGCCAGAGTCTGAACAACCTGCCGAGCCCGCGGACAAGGCCACGAATGATGCAAGCAAGTCTAGGGAGACCACACCGCCAAGCGAGCCTTGCACGTCCGATCATCCGTCGACCAGAACTCAACAGACTGCCCCAGCGGGTGAAACCGCGTCACACGATGTAATGACGCGATCTGGCCGTGTTGTAAAGATCACTCAAAAACCTTTAATTGATGACTAGTTTGTATACGACAAAGAACGAATTGTTATGTTTTCCTACCTAAAGTAAAAGGGGAAGATGTGATGCCATACTGATAACACGCCGAGGGGCCGATTCCTCGCCGACTGTTATCACTGGTCACATGACCCAATTCATCTGTATATATTCACGGTTGTTTGGATAAACGGGACTGTTTTTGCTCACCCACGACGGCTTGTCTGACATGAACAGCTGATGACGGTTCCCGCGGAAGGTGCCGTCCTTGGTTCTGACCTTGGTGTGTCCCCGGGGCGAAGGATGGTACCCGTAGCACCTCTGTCTCTCAGCCACACTTGGTTGCCTGCAGAAAGACTACGCAAAGGTCTGGCCGCGTGACGTTTGTCAAAATACTTTTTCTGTTTCTGTCAGCACGCAAACATTGTTGATATGTACCCTTTTTGGACTTGCGTACCTTCAGTTCAACTTGACAGCTGCACCAGCGTGAGAGCCCATGTCGAACACTTGGACACATATCTTGACAATGGCAAAATTTCTTGCCTTTGACTGGCCCGAACACTTCATTTGCAGCATCACGGTAGGTCTTGCTTAAAGTGACCATCTGGCACACGACAACAAAGAGAGAATGGCACGCTTTGTTTAATTTATACGCTACCGGTCTACGGGCGTCACAAATCTATCCCCTTTGTTTTCGCCATGTTGAATCGATCGGAGCGCCCCCAATATTCGCTGAAGCTCCTCAATACCTGTAGCACGGTAACTCAATGCGGGTGGGATGGTGCCGTCACGAACCTGAGGACGGAGGTGCGACGTGGTTTATTCACATAGCCGTCATGGTTGGCGTCGAGGATGCCACTGACGACAGCCGCAAGTGCTCGGTGATACATTAAGTAAGTGGGTGAGCGCGGTGGAAGTTTGTAAAACCATCCAACATTACGCGTAGCAACTGGATACTGCCAAAGAAAGATTTCGGATAACGCGAATAATGTTTGAAAACAAGTCTTTCAAGCCGACGACACGAATCATTATATAGTCGGCTTGAAATTCGTGCTCCGTGACGCCACTGTACAGAGGTACGGTTGTTTGCAGAGCAGTTATTTCTGTCACGGCCACTCGATGCACGCACGAGGTGCGGCCAGCCGCGTCGCGCCTCCCTACACGGCCGAGAGCGTAAAGCTGGAGTTTCTAGTCGCGGCCGTTATTTTCGCGAGGGCGCTGCTGCTCCGGGCTGCGCTAACACAGTGTATAGAAATAGCGCGAAAAAAACAGACAGCTCTGGCTGGCATTTCTGGATATCAAGGGTGCCTATGACAATGTGAACCAAAGGAGTCTGTGGGACATATTAGAGAGCTTTAACCTAGATGAAGGACTAACAGCAATATTAAGGAACATTTACATAAGATAATAAGGTGATTATAACATGGGAAGGAAAGGAAACGTGGAAAATAGAGATAGCACGAGGCCTTAGGCAGGGGTGCCCATTATCGCCTTTGCTGTTTATCTTGTATTTGAGAGGATTGGAGGATAGACTAGAGAAGAGTGGGTTTGGAGTCGACCTTTCTTACAGTAAGCTAGGCCAAACAATTCAGCAATCCTTACCGGGATTGATGTATGCGGATGATATCTCACTAATGGCTAACAACAGGATAGATTTGCAGGAATTAATGAGCATCTGTGGTAGGGAAGGAGAGGAATTAGGTTTAGAATTCAGTAGTGAAAAATGAGCAGTCATGATTTTTAACAACGATGAAGTTGAGAGGCTGAAGTTACAGAATATTACAGTGGAGAGAGCTAGTAAATACAAGTATCTAGGAGTATGAATATGTGATGGTGCAGAATATCTCAGTGAGCATGAAAAGTATATAATAGGTAAGGGCAACAGAAATGCAGCTGTAATGAAAAATAGAGCACTTTGGAACTACAACAGGTATGAGGTGGTGAGAGAAATTTGGAAAGGGGTCATGGTGCCTGGCTTGACTTTTGGAAACTCAGTGCTAGGCATGAAATCCGAAGTGCATGCAAGACTATAAATAAAACAGCGCGGAGTAGGCAGGCTGGCTTTGGGGGCACATTGCAAAACGCCAAACCAGGGAGTACAAGGAGACATGGGATGGGCGTCATTTGAGGGCAGGGAAGCTGTGAGCAAGATGGTGTTTGAGGATTGGTTGAGGCAAATGGATGGGGAGCAATGGGCACGAAGGGTTTTCAGCTATTTATACATGAGGAGTATAGACGCAAAGTGGAGACAGCGCACTAGGAAATTAAGAGGAACGTTTTTAGGCTATAGTGGGGTTACGGAAGAGGAGGTCTTAGTTAAGAAGAAAGTTAAGGTCACAGAAAGAAATCGGTGGCTAGAGGGAATGCAGACAAAGACGGCTCTGGAAAGCTATAGATTAAACAAAACAGTTATTGCCAAAGAAAGCATTTATGACAATTCTAGGGGAAGCTCATTGTTGTTTGAGGCAAGGACAGTTGTTTGGCGAACCAGAACATACAGAGCGAAGTACCTGGAAATGGATACAGTGTGCGCTGCTTGTGGAGAGGAGGACGAGACGGCTGAGCACTTGATACTCTACTGTAAAGGGCTTCACCCTATGCCTACCGAAGACAACATAGATATAATAAAGTCATTAGGTTTTAGAGACAGCGAAGGAAAAGTGGATTTCAAGACAGTAGAGATTACCAAGCAAAGATTAAGTGAATGGTGACAGAAAGCGAGAGAAAACTAGGTATTTTCTTATTAACTGATAACAAGAGGGTTTTATAGCCTCACTTTCTTTTCAGTGGGGAGTAAATATAGTTTTCACAATGGACCTTTTCCGAGAAGCGTTCTGCGCACGCGCGAGCGCCCGATGCCAAGCGGCGGAAGTCGGTACCAGAAATCGAGGAAATTCGGAAGGACGCTGTGAATCAACGAGTAGAAAGCGTAATTTCAGCATACATATAATTGCGTTACACAAAAAAAGAAAGTGGACGGAAAGCAAAACACGACGTCTGGACGAACGCCACGGATGCCCCTCTTTAAAGGGGCACTGACACACCAAAATCATATTTTTTTTTATTATCCGAAACGATTGAAAACGATGTCGGGACATTACCCTCAAAATTTGAAACTTTAAAATTCAGTATTTGTGAATTAAAAAAACAATTTCCAAATGCCGAATTTGAAGTTCCCGCGCGATCCGCGCCAGTGCAGTGAGTCAAATTTTGCGGTCTCCTGCGACTCGACTTTCTTTCGGACCTCCGCCGTTGTCACGGCGACCCAAACCGAGGAGGAGGTGAGGGATAGAAAGGCGCCGGCGGGAAAAAACCGGTTTTTCTCCGACTCTCCAACGGGCGCTGCCAAGTTTTCCGAGGGAGGGTACAAATCTAGGAAGCAACATCACATCGAACTCTGATGTCTGGTATTTCAAAAAGAGGGGCCGTAGTGCGTTCGCAATTGCGTTAAAAAACATGTTTTACGATTGCCGTTATTAAATGTTATAGAAATGTCACCTACAAAGCTTCTAAATTTCCTGATTTTTGACGTCACCGATCAAAAGAAGCGAGGAGGTGAGCGCGGGAAATACAAATGCCAAAACTAAAAAGGCGCGCACGCGCGCGGGAAAATTTTTTTCGCGATGCGGTTTTTTTTGCGTGTCTATGACTACAAGTTGCATCGTTTTAGACAATAAAAAAATATACGACCTTTGGGCTGTCGGTGCCCCTTTAAAGTCGCGTTGGGCACTCGCCGCTGCTCAGAGGGCGAAGAAACTGGTAGCGTAGCTCCCATTATCGATTGGTAGCGCAGGTAGGTCACTTCCTCGATATTTAGTTCGTGCAGCCATCGCCTGGTGCCGTCGGTACGTGAAAAAGGTCCATTAAATATTCTAAGCTTAAAGGGTAAGACAAAATGGCTAGGTGGCGTAAGCTACCGCCCGATCCAAAGGGCTCAGCCGTATTCATCCATCCATCCATCCATCCAGCGCCGGCAGTCAGGGAGGACTCTCCCACGCCGGGACGCGTGCAGCCACGTGCAGCGGAGTGATTAAATCGGGCGTGTTTTTGATTTATGCGTTACGAATTTGCCCGCGCAAGCGTGTGCCAGTTGCCAAGGCATTGGAAGGTGTGTTTCATGTGCGTGACGCAATGCCACAAAACTGTTGTGTGCCCCTGTGTGGCACAGCCTCGAGAAAGGATCCCGGTATCGGGTATCACGAGTTTCCCTGGGACCCGGACTTCGGTTAGCATGGCTAAAGAACATTTCTCGAGAAGGACCAGGTGAAGAGGGAAGCCAGTGGGAGCCGAATGACAGGTCTGTGGTTTGTGCCCTACATTTTACTGAGGACGATTACAAAAAGACGACGAAACTGGGGGTCCTGCTCCCATCCGCAGTTCCGACCCAGTTTCCCGACTATCCGCAATACATGCGAAAGGAAAACGAACCTGCAAGGAAACGGCCTCGAGGCAACCACAGTGATGGTAGCTTGGTAAAAGGGGCGGCTGCCAAACCTGAAGACTTAACGGAAAGTCCAATTATAAATGAAGCTCACCTGCTTTCCGGATGCGATCAAAGAAAAACTCCAGCTCCTGATGCCTGCATAGAAGTGTGGAGCGAGAATGCTTTGCTTGTTGACGAGGCATGCCAAACCTCGCTAAACCTTGCGCTCATGATGGACGAGCTAAAGAAAACAGAGCACCGACTCAAAGCGCAAATCGCACGTCAGAAGAGCGCGCTTCAAAAACTCCAAGCCAAGCACGACGAGATCAAGGAGCAGCTTCGAGCTTATGAGGACGACAAGCAGATCCAAGAGTGTTTTGTTTATTGAAACTCAGGTCACCAGGTGATAAGACTGCTTTGTTTATTGAAACTCAGGTCACCAGCTTCAGCAAGAAGAAACCGGTCTACTCTGAAGGCATTCTGAGTTGGTTGGTCCGGCCTATTATTCTTAATTGTGTCAGAGTGCTACTGAACAGGCAGTTGACAAGCTATAAAGTTGATTGTGATAAATTGTAAAAGTAAACGCTGAGAAAGATTATCATAAAGATTAGCGGAAAAAACTAAATATTCAAAATGTAGTTTATGTGACTGACCCAAACGCGTAACTGGTGAAACATATTCAATAAAAGACAATATTTTTTGTAAGCAAATAATATGACACATGGATCCTCGATAAAAGGGAGCCATAATTGAATGACCTGTGCGACGAAAGCCGCCGTTACGGTGGGCCATTCTGGTGATTATCCCTCTGCGGCAAGCCGACCGTGTGCGCCGACAGATATGTTTAAACCTACACTGAATAAATTTCATTTGTGCTCCGAGTACGAAGTACAGCTCTCGTATCCTGAAAATAGCAAGTACAACGCACGCACATTCGTGTGCACGGTCGGTGTTCGGTCAGGCGACCGCCGCGCTCCCCGCGCGGGGCTCCCTCCCGCGAGCCCTGCCCGGCCCGGAGCAGTAGCGCCGCGGCGGCGGCGTGGCGAACTAGGCGCCTCACGCCCATACCTTGACAAACCTCACTCATGAGGGAACTCCCTCACCCTCACCCACCCTCATCCTCACAGGTGAGGTGAGGGTGAGTGAGTTTCTGAACCCCGAAAATTCATGAGTGCGAGGGTGAGTGAGGACCATGAGGTCGTGAGGTTGTGAGGGGCGTGAGGGCGTGAGGGGTGTGAGGACCGTGAGGGGTGTGACGGCCGTAAGGGCGGTGAGTGCGTGAGGGGCGTGAGGGGCGTGAGGGTGAGTGAAGGGCTGAAGGTGAGTGTAGTGTGAGGGTAGGTGAGGGGCTGAGGGTGAGGGTGAGTGAGGGGCTGAGGGTGAGTGTAGCTTTGAGGGTGAGGGTGAGTGAGGGGCTGGCGTGAGTGTGGCTGTGAGGGTGAGGGTGAGTGAGGGCGACCTAAAATGCCGACCTCTGCTCACGCCGTTTTCAGCCCGCGCGGCTGGCCGCACCTCGTGCGTGCATCGAGTGGCCGCGCTTTGTTATGGTTGCCTCTGAGGTCACAATATAGAGTTGTGCATTACTCAATTCTCTTGTTCGGTTCTTGCAAACTTTTTTTCTTTTAAGTGAAGCAGTTTATATTTTATATTGCATATTGTGCATGGCATGCTCTGATTTCTACCTAAATCCAAAATTCTAGTTTTCACAGAAAACGAGGTGGCGCAAGCTACCACATAATACTAGGGTGCCTACATGTCTGTCTGTCTCAGGGTGAAGACATCCATTGTTGCCCTGACTGTGCCAGCGCGCGACGCTCTCGCGCACTCGATGCGTGACGTTGGCGGTAAAATGGCCCCTATGCATTAGCCAAAGTACGCCAAAGCTACGCTCTCGAGCTGAGTGACACCGGATTGCGCGCACTTCAAAATGCATAAAAAAACGATTGGACGGAAAAATGGCTGAGATGTCACCACTCAAGCAAGAGCGCGCGTGTGTATGAAGGCACTCTACATAATACAAATGATATCAGGGATACTAGTTATCTACCCATTCAGATAGCTGTCATCAATGTCTTTAGCCATGTAGTGAACGAAAGCGCCTAAACAGGAAGCCGAGACTTACTTCACAATACCGTAAACGACTTAATTTTTGCGGGCTAAAATTTTCGCGAATCGGGCAAAGCTGAAAATTTGAAATTATTCGCGGGTTCTAATTTTCGCGAATCGGGTGTAGCTTCCGAACGTTCACATATTGCCCGAATTGTTCGCGGGATGTATTTTTCGCTAATTGTAGGCGATTCGCGGAATTCGCGAAAATTAGGTCCTCGCAAAAATTTAGTCGTTTACAGTAGACGCTATGTGCGCTGACAATCGAGTGAGCTGCTGGAACCTATGTAAATGGCCACTCTTTACGTTACGCTGTTTTACTTTGTGGGGCATGGCAAGAAAACTGAGTGCAGCCCACCGAGGCAGAGCCGTCTACAGCGTGTACACGAACACCAATCCCACTTTGGACGCTCCGAACCAATCGGTCTTTAAAGGGCCTCTGACACGCCAAAAGAAAACAAAATTTGTTTTCATGCTAAACGTTGCAATGGCATATCAGGACACTACAAAAAAATTGTTTCACCATAGAGTTGCGTAGTTTTTTATAAAAAATAGAAATACGAGGCCCAATTCAAAGTTCCCGCCGTGCACTGTGACGTAACAGTGTACCGCAAGGTGTCGGGGCGGTCAGAAGGGAGGCATCGAGCTACGTCACTAAAAGTGGGTTCACCGGAAGTCACGTGAGTTTCACTCCTCGTGCTCTCCGCGACCGTGCCTCAGACTTTTTTTTTTCTTTTTTTATTCTGCTCTTCGTACGAGCGATCGCAGAAAACGAAGTTTCAGTTTCACTAGCTCGTTATCCCTGCACCGTTGGTTAGTTTGCGTGCTGTAAAATTTGAGGACGAAGAGTCAGTGGATCGACGTGATGGAGGTCAATGATGAAAGCGTCGCGAGTACAAGCCAGTGTACGAGTGCATGCCGTCAGTCCGATGATACAGGGCTATACTGGGCTCAAAACAAGCTATCAAGTTTTGAAAAAAAAAAAAACTAGAACGATCGCAGAAATTAGGATTGCTAGCATACGACACGCCCGATCGCATTGCTGAAGGTTGAGACACCGAGGTCGTTGAATCATCGGATAGTCTCCAGGCTGAAGATGCCTGCCGTCTAAAGAATACGAACGGGTGAGTGTACCAAGTACAAGTAAACGTCGAGCACAAAGTACGTATTATATCTAGAACATGAGTAGAACTTGTTTACTAGGTGCTCATGCGGCCGATGTATGTCTCTCAGAAATGCATGCAGTGTGATCTCTTCTTCAGTTGCGGAAATACCGGGACAGTCCCTCACACGGCACCTTCTAGGCATTGTAGTTGATCACGTCAATTCACTGACTCCGCTTCTTCTACCTTTACAGCATCATTAAGCGATGAAAAGCAAATAAAAGAAACCTTGTCTGCTTGGATCGCTCTTTCCTTGCGGAGAATAACAAAAATATTTTTAAAAAAAATATTACACGCGCTCGCGGTAAGCACGAGGAGGGATACAACTCACGTGACTTCCGGCGATGCCTCCCTTCAGAGCCTCTGACCGCCCCGACACCTTGCGGTACACTGTTACGTCACAGTGCACGGCGGGAACTTTGAATTGGGCCTCGTATTTCTATTTTTTATAAAACAACTACGCAACTCTATAGTGAAACAATTTTTTTGTAATGTCCTGATATGCCAATTCAACGCCTAGCATGAAAAAAAATATTTTTTTTGGCGTGTCAGAGGCCCTTTAAACGTACCTATACTCAAAGTAGTACTCGAGGTTTCCTTTCCTTTATGTTGTTTTGTTGTTCTTGTTACATTTCTTCTGTGTGGGTGGTGTGTCGGGGCATGCCGTGTATCCCCAAAAGAAGCGACCGGGGACTGGCTCGTCGTTATCTCCACTCCGCGTTGTGTACGCCATAGGTCGGCATTTTAAGCTGTCCTCACTCAAACTCACGGTCACCATTTTTTCCTCAATCAGAACTCACGCCCCCTCACGATCACGATTTATGCAAAATAGGGTCATCACCCGGACTCACCCTCACGGTTCAACACAAAACCAAAACTCACTCGACGTCAACATCACGGTCGTCACGCTCACAGATCATCATGGGCATCACGCTCACAGGTCATCACGAATCATCAGACTCACAGGTCATCACACTCACAGATCCTCATAGTCCTCACACTCACAGGTCTTCACGCTCATCACACTCACAGGTCCTCACACTAACAGGTCATCACGCTTACCGGTGACTTTCTTTGTGTTTTTCTTTTGTTTCTCGCAAGCCGTTTGTTTGTCTTCGCGTGAGTGGTGCGGCGGGGAAACTACCCCAAAACAGTGAACTTCTGAGCCACTTATCCAATTTGAAAGAAATGTACTATGTTAATGTTTATGCTCCGCACATTTCTACCAAATTTCGTTAACCTATATTAATTACGAAAAAAACTAAATGCAAGCTGACGAAAGTGGGTGTGTTGAACTTTCGCCTGCTGACAAGGGCGGCGGGAAAACACAAACGCGCCTTCCGACAGGTTACACAGAAAACGTCGCAGTGATCAGAGCATCGCCTCACTGTGCATACCTCGCTCATTTGTACAGAAATAAACAATTGCTACATATATCACCTCCGTTTCTTTTTTCGTGCCACCCACACGTACTTCTAAGTTTATGCAGCATGTATATATAGTAAACATATTCATCGACCAATTTTTTGTTTGTTTTTGTTTTGGGAGGGCGGTAATATTAGGTAGGGTGGTTTCACGTGACGACGGTTTGAAATCTCACCATAATCTCTGTTGGCAGTGGTGTCCATCAGTCGTATGCTATT
>JABSTQ010003540.1:0-26823 GCA_013358835.2 Ixodes persulcatus
CACTCTCAGCAGTGCCAAAATTGAATTCCAGCACGGGATGCGAGGGAATCCCAGGCGTTGTTTCATTTAACTGGACTCCTGAAATCAGCCCTTGCGAATTAATGCCACATTGGTTAGTTTGGTGCTGGACGTCCACATATCCGACGCACATTTGATATCTGATGTAGCCGGCCTCGAAGGTTGTAAACAGTTGCATCATGGTGTCTTGACGATGCCTCCAACCCCATCGCAGGCGTTCTTGCCTCCAGTAGCGGAAACTAGCCTTGGCCGACAGGTACTCGGTCTTAGCGATCGCATGAAGTTGGTACCTATTTTTGAGTAGCTTGCTCCGCCGTCACTGACCTACATAAAATTGCGTAGAAAGGAGCACGTCTTCAGCCACTCGTGAGTTTTCCCAAGGCCGTAGCATGCGGGGCGGAATCGTGGCTGGTGTCATCACTGATCAGAGCGCAGCTACAAGTCCCTTTGGTTGTCACTACGCATGACGTCGCATGTGAATATTTCTCTAATATATGGCAACCGAGAGGGTGTGCCCTCTAACGTTTTCGCCTCCCCTCCTTTTCCACCAATCAACGCACCCCTTTTTGTGACGTGATCCTCTGGGTGACCAATTCATCAAAAATACGAAGATGCAGCTACACTGCCTAAAACGTGCTGGGAACGAAATACGACGTTTCGGCGAACGTCCTTCTTCAAGTGATAGATACGAAACCACGCGAGGAGCAAGGAAAGGGTCGTATATTTCACAAGAAAAGGGGGCTATGCATTTGTTACTCCCGATTTTTTTATTTCTTACACGAAGATGGGCGTCTGCCCGAAACTTCGTGTATCCTTCCCGTCCACGTCCTATTTATGTAGCACAGTAATATCTCTTTTGTGATTACGTGCCCATGCTCATTGTTCCGGCAGCCCCATTCTCTTACACGCTGAGCTAAACATCTGCTATCGGAGCCACTTCGGTTGATTCCTTTGCTTGGCGTACACAGAGACGCTACGCGCCGACTACGAAAACGTACCCTGCCAAGCGTGCGACAGGCTAGCGTCTTCGATTGCTCCGCTCATGCATATTTTTTTTAATCTTGTACAAAGAAAAAATAACTTGCTAAAAATTATCACTTAGAAACTATCGCCCACCCCTGCGCTGCCAATCTGACCACCCCGGAGCACTTTTACGGGCTGTAAAAATTATGAACTTGTCAACTACGGGTATGTATAAGACACACAAACATTATATGATATTTGTCACATCATGTGCATAGATATCATTGGCGTTAATTTGGAAGAGTAAACAAATCGAAGATAGCATTTTTTTTTTTTAATAATTGCAAAAGTATGCATATTTAGTCAAATGCCTCCATTGAGCGTTTCTCGTAAACTTTTCCGCTATCAGGACAACAATAGTTATTTGGCATATAGAGGACAACACGCTGGCAAAGTTTGAAAATCCTGGCTTGAATAAATGCGGAGGAAAAAAAATATAACTTAGACAGTGTTGCGCATGTACCGTCTATGCGATTTTTTATTTCAATAACGACGTCGATATGCGTGATAAATAATTTGTGTCAACCATCCCCATACGGGCCAGTAGCCACAACACATTTTGGGGAGAGCTGCCTGAAATGCCAATTTGGCGAATCCACAGACAACGCTTCAGATTGAGCAGGTTTTTCTGACTTTCTTTCTTGAAGGCACTTTGTTTTTTCCTAAACAAAGACCGGTTCCGTCTTTCTGGGCATTGAGGCAGCAAGTGCATTTTTCTGGTCAAAATTAAAACTGTCACCGGACACGGTCGGCCGGCCGTTCTTATCTGAAGACAGTGTCGTCCTAGAGAAAACTCCCGCGGCATAACATAACACAACTGCGTCTATATTTGACGCACAAATATCAGTAAGCTAGTGTGGCCTCTTTACGTTTTATTTATGTAGAATACGCTTGCAACATCACATTTAATTCGTTCTTTTAGTGGGTAGAGGAAATCGGACCCTTCACGTAACATATTTCTGTAGCTTACTTTTTCGAGTACACAAGAGTGATCTTGTAGTCGAGGAGAAGTAATCAAACTTAGGAACGACTATAGAGACACGACAAGAAATGTAGAAACGAAAACTGGTGGTCAGTCAAGTGCAAAACAAGCACCCAGGAGATTTTATTCACATTGCGCGGTCGCAGTTTATATTGAAATTATGAAATTCAGCTAAATTTGGAAAATAGACGCAAGTGGAAACGTTCTCGATTGAAAGAACGCATGTTGTTCCTGTCCTCACTCAGACTACTGTAGCGGGACTTCGTCCTTCCTCCACAACCCCCAACACAGTGAAGACGATAACGAGTTAATGTTTCAAAGGCCTGCGCATAGAATGATAACATCATGTCCCTTGATTGCAGATTAGCTCAGTCTTCAGGCACGGGACCGCCCAAGTTGAAGCACTGGAGGTGGTCACAACTGGAGTCGATAAGACTGTTTGCCGACCGACCAAGTCTTGCGCTGGAACGTATAAATAGCAGATTGGTTAAAAGCACAGTCAATAATTCTGTTCAATACTGGACACCAAGTAAAAGTTGCGAGCTTTCATGAAAATTTCAAACTAGGCAATGTAGCGACGTACTTCGTCCCTCGAACACATGCGCATCTGGGAGCAACCTGTTTACATAGAAGCTATACGTATATTCAATTGTGTGGTCCACACCAACCTGAAGTACACACAGTGATCCTCAATTGATCGCGGCAATCGCACGATTCTGATAAAGTGAAAATGTACCTAACTTGCGACAGAAATCATAACTAATTGGGACGTCATACAAAAAGTGCTTACCTCCTGATTATGGTTCTTCTCTTCGGGAAGGCCAGCCGACTGACATATCGCAACTGAAAAGTCTAGCTTTCTCAACCAATAACGACCACGACCACAACAGAGCGATCGAGCGCGAACAGCCGTCACCGCCGCACGGACCACAAGATATCTGCGAATCCTCGGGGAAGTCACTCACCGCGAATACGCACCTACCGTGCTCCTCTAGCCCCGGCCTCGGGGCGACGCCGCGCCCGGGCCGCCCCGGCGCCCCGGCCGCCCCGCCCCGCCGCACTACATTACGCACTCATTCGCGTCGAGGGAGAGCGCCTTTTCACGCCGTTGACCGCGCCATCTGGATTCTCGAAAAGTTCCTATCGGAGATGAAAATCGAGGAGCGCTCCCTCTTAATGAGGGTGACGAAGACGTGAAACGTCTTCGCCGAGAGGACTCCTCTTTTCCATGCACCTGTGTGTATGGAAAACGCGTTCGCAAGCATGATCCAGAAATGGCCACTAAAATATAATTAGTGGGAATACATTGTTCATTCTAATGTGAACATCTAACTACCTTACGCGGGAGCTGTTGCACACAGAAGAATCCGTAAAAAGGTGTCTTGTACAGTGGGCAACACTGTTAGTGCTAACAAGCAATCACCGGTTTTTGCTGTTTTTCTCTCAGAATCATAAGGGTGTCATCAAAACTGCTGGTGTCGTGGCAAGTACTCATTTGTGGCAGCAACGTAAGCGGTAAAATTTGGTGCCCACTAATAACTTCGAAGTAAAATGGAAAAAAAGCACCGACATCGTGTTAGAGCTAACAGGTCGCGCAGTGTACATCCCGGAAATCGAAGGGTAAGAACAGCCCGGTCACTCTCTTTCCGGGCGTATTCAAGGCACCACACGTGACGATTTTATCGCTGTGGCTGTCGATCACTTGAGTTAATCTCAGTTGGTAGCGACTGTATTCGCTGTAGCAGCGTACTCCTAGTTCCTTGTGTACAAGACACCATTCTTTATTGTTCAACTTAGTACACAAGATACATGGGAAGAATTGCTTAAAGACCCAGCTAAACATATAATTTATAAAAAGGTGCAAAACATAAATTTCTGCTACATTTGTACTAACCCTAGAAAATTATTCCAGGTTGCAAGTGGGCTGATGGTCAAACGCGGCTCCTGATGGACATGTATGTAAGATTTAAAAATGAAATAGGCCCCTTCAAGAGGTTTAGTAAACAAAAAAATGTGTATTCTGCCATTGCACATGAGGTCCAAACTATCATGAGCACAATAAAAACTGCTGAACAGTGCGAGGCTCGTGCCCGAACCGTTATGAAACGGAAAAAAAAAAGCCATTGATAATAACAGAACATCAGGGGCCACAAGGAGGCCAGTGCCCTTTGAACAGGAGCTTGAGCAAATCAGGTCAGTGGACGACAGTGTGCAGCCACAGATCATATAGAACGTTGAGGAGGTGTGGAGAAAGCTTCCAGTGGAGGAAGCACGACAGAAACTGCAACTAGAAATCACTCCAGATGACGGAAGAACATCTCAATCGGACCTAAGGAGAGCAGCTTCGAGCACCAGCAGGAGTGCAGCCTCGCAGAGTGCCACCAGGAGTGCGGCTGCAACGAGCACCAACGGGGGTGTGGCTTCAAGAAGCAATAAGAGTGCAGAGCGCGAGCAGTGACCCCGATCCCTGCAGCTAAACCACGCCAGGATGGCAGAGTTGGCTCAGTTCTTTAAAAAAATGGATTAAATGAACGCTAACAGGGATGCCAGAGAACAACGACAAAAATAACAGCGAGAGAGACGGCACAAAGAGCTTCTGCAACTCAACAAGACCACCGCAAACGTGCTGCGAAGGCTATTAGGAGAAGCCGAAGTACCACTTGACGAGTAGTGTGGTGTAAGGCTTTGTTTGCACTACGGATGCAATGTGCCGATCTTTCACAACATATGCAATTCTCGGTGCAAATGTCTGCTTGTAGTCTGGTTGTGCTTATATTTGCATATGTTAGGAAAGATCAGCACTTTGCACCCATAGCATGAACATAGCCCAATCTAGACAAAATAAAAATCCCAAAGTTTCTGCTTTTCTAACATAGCACTTTAACTAAGTTGTTGGAAGAGGGAGATCAAGGCATAAAGTGAGGACGGTTTGCTTTTTCAGAAAACCATCCTCACAAGCGCGCTGCGCTTCCTCTCTCCCAAGACTTTCAGCGCAGCCTCGACCTCGTCCTCTTCTTCGTAGGTAGTTGTGCGCTTGGGAGGCTCGGGAGCCCCTGGGTCCATGAGGTCATCTCCGTCAATACACAGATTGTGGATTGCACATCACAACATGGTAAACTGGCACATTCTTTCCACAAAAATGAACTCCAGGACCTTCAGCTGCCGAAACCTGTTCTTAAGAATGCCAAAGGCGTTCTCAATGAGCACTCGTGTCGAGCTCAGTTTCGTCTTGAAGGCATGCTGCTTGGTACTAAGGTTCTTATAGTCCTTGTGTGGTGGAACAAGGCAGTCCCTGCATGGATATGCAGTGTTCCCAAGGAGATGGTACTTTGCTCCTTCACAAAGAGTTGGGATGCGCTTGGAGACAGTCGAAATCTTAAAAACTCTCCCGTCGTGAATCTTGCTCTTGCACCCTACCAACACGTCTAGTAAGCGTCTCTTGTGGTCACAGATGCCTTGGACCGTGATGGACAGTATATCATGTGGGTTGATGTATGTGCTTCTTATCTTGTCTGCAGGGCACCGGATGGGAATGTACGATCCTTCGATACATCCGATGACTCCAGGCATGCCAGAAACCTGAAAGAAAATAGAGGAAACGTTACATATAACCAAAATTTCAAAGAAAATGGCAGTCGCTTGTTATTAGCTCACTGCAAACAGTTGCGGTGAATTCAGGGTCTACTGCTGTATTTGCAGCTTCCTCTTAGGGTTGTTTTGTCATAAAAAAAAACATATTGCAAATTGCCCCGCAATTGTGTTGCTACATGAAACGTCCTGGCTTACCGCTAGTATTACTATTGTGATGCAGTGCTTAACTTTAGGCCTAACACTAAGTGTTTCTTTATTGTTAAGCATTATTAGTGCCACTAGTGCTAAACCAGAACGTTTCACGTAGCAACACAATTGTGGGACAATTTGCAATACATTTCTTTTCAACCTTTAGGCTTTGCTCTTTGTTAAAGATACAGCTAATGCATTTGGTTTGTCTCTTTATTGAAATGCGTCAACCTCCGTGCCGTCGCTCAAGCCATCGCTGCTTCTGATCGTCGGTTGGTATAGCGGCTCATTGGGCCGTGCGTCTGATATTAGCGGCTAGACGCCTGCGTTGGTGGCGTTCTTCATCAGAGTTTGACGCGAAACATCTGGGTACATTACTCCAACCGATGCAGCTGCGTTCGGCGCCAAACAATACTTCGTTTCACTTTAGGTCCAAGCAAAGTCAAAGCTACAGCAAACAATTGGGTTGTGTGTATGTTTATACAGCCTAGAAATTGCTCTGCCTCACCGGGCGACGAGTCTCCTAGCTGTAGATGAGCAATCTAGAAAGTGCAGTACAAGCGCTAGCCTGGGGTCTTAAACGTGCATCACGCAGTAGTGGTACACGACCACACGCCGGTACGATGCTCATCCAGATCTAAACGGGAAGGGGTGGGGATTGAACCCAGGGTCGTAGTTTCTGCAGCGCGAGACCCCCCAAAAGCTACAGCATGAGCCCTATGTTCTATGCGTTCGTGACTTGCAGGTGGGCTTGAGCAGTGACCGATGCCAATCAGCATTGGCAGTCGGTGCACAGGTGGGTGAACGTGGCTATCCTCCTCTCTACTCATTGGCCAATCAGATCTGAGGACCAAGACTAAGAATGTCTCACATTAAAAAATGTACGGGAACAGGAACTTCGCTTGAGCATACGGTAACATAAAAAATGAGGCCCCCTTGGACGGCACACCCGCATGTGCAGACGATGCCCGGGCATTTGAGCCCGCACTGATAGGTAGCGTGCTGATGCAGTTCAAACGCCGGTGCCTTGCTCTGTAAAATTCTGGCCCAGCCTGCACATATTTTGTCCACCTGCAGTACCATGGACAACAAATTGTCACTTTTGCCCTACCTAGCCAGGAAATGACTTATCAACATATACACCTGTTATATTCACTTGAGTGCACTTATGACAGTCGTAATTTGAAACTAAACATAGCTGTGCGGCATTCTACACGCAGCATGAATGATACAACCTGGGGGAAGGCCCCAATCGAGGTCATCTGAGCAAATATCTTTGTGTATCAAGCAAATATCTTTGATCCGTGCAGATGAAGAAACCATACCTGCTCAAAATTGCTGAAGAGCTTGTCGAGGTCGGATGCAAATCTGATAACTCTGTACGCGATCTGGCATAGGTGCGTCATCACTCGTGTTACTATGGCGTGGCACGTGCTCTCACTCACTCCGAAGCGTCCAGCTACATCTCGAATGGATGTTTTGTTGCCAGCATACCTGACGAGGAAACACGCAGAATACAGATCAATATTCTTCATACTGTACAACAGTGAGTGTTTTTGTTAAAGTACACCACTTCAACAACATGCAAAAATAATCTAATTCAGGGAGCTAAACTTTGTTTCAGTATAACTTGGCAAACAGCAAAAGCTACGTCCCCAGTTGGCTAGTTGCAGTATCCCGGCATAAGACTCGCGACAGTGGGGACGTCATCGCTGTAGAACAGTGACTTTTGGCCCTTTATGAGATACGAGACATTGTGGATGAAGCCTGGGCCGGCTTGCTCGAACAGCGCCTCAGTGAGAGAAAACACTGCCAAGGTTAGCGTTTGAGTCTGAACTTGAGACGCGCCTCAAGCCTTGCCAGTGCTTTCTTTCTCCCAGTCTAAGCCGATACGCTACTTCGAGCAAGCCGGCCCTATGGTTCACACACTATCGTTTGACTGCGTTCAAGAGCAGAACGGCACACTTGCGGTCAGTTGCAGAAAGGTGTCGCCTAGCAACGGGACGACGCCGGCCGTATCGTGACACACCGTAAGGAAGTTGGACCCGGTTAAACTTTCAAGTGCGGAAACGCTTGCGGTGTTTTGAGGCGGGCCAATTAGAGGCTTGCCAGGCCCACCACAATACGCAAAAAGTCCGTCATGTTTATATCTCCCCGTTCGTCTGCGTTGTCACTGAAACGTGTCTCTACGAAGTGTTTGTACGTTCGACACTCCAATGATTACCACGGGATGACGTTCACCAGAGACAGTGATTGGATATATTCACACCGGAAGTACTTTCCACTTCTTATTCTGTCGGAATGTTCTCTCGCTGGCGGTACGGCTAGCCGGAGAAGGGGATGCCCACGGGTTGCCTTGGTACTTTGGAGAGGTTTGTAAGCGTATCAGGGAATTCTATGCTTTCAGTTCCTACCGCTACTTGGAAGGGGTTAATTCCGACTTCGTGTAGCCTGTAGCGACTTTGTATAGCATGATATTTAGCTGAGCTGGCAGTGTATAGAGATAGCGACTGACGATCGTGCCACCACTGTCATCTGGATAATTAATATTTTTGAACGCTATTTGCCTATCCCGAATGTTATGTTATTGCGACATGCGTCAAACCCTCATGAGGGTTTGAAATGCTCCGAGAAGACGGCCGCGAGGTCACTTTCGCACACAGCATATAACTTCTCTACAGGTGGCACTGCTAATTAATCAATTTCCGTAAGAGTGGCACCCTCTGCCGCATTCCTGGTTTGAGTATTAGCTTGATCGGAAAAGATGCGCAGTATTAGGACTTACCATAGGAAGAAGAGAATGTAAAGGCTCGTTCACACTCTTGCAACTGAGTAACACCGAGAGAGAGCAGACCGGTTTTTAAGCCTCTTACGACGTCTTAGGACCAGATGCGCTGCTGTGGAGCTGGTTCTAAGACGTCGTAAGAGGCTTAAAAACCGGGCTTGTCTCTCTCGGTCGTACTCGGTTGCAAGAGTGTGAACAGGCCTTGATGCTCAGGCGTCTACTGCGGTGTTCCTCCACGAGTTGACCTGTCAGGGTAAGCAGTTGATGTAGCGAAGTCAGCAATAAATGTCTCGCAGGTACTCTTGTGAAGCCTGAAGATACGTCGGAACTACGGTGAAAATATATTTGTTAGCAACGTACCCCTAGAACTCGCACTACTTTATAACATACTTCCTCGTCGCTGTACCTGGAGGCAACGGTCTCAATGTAGCCCTACATTTTTGGCCTCGGCTCGGGAACCGGAAACGTCAAACAAAAAGTTGTTTGAAACAGAAGAATATCCTCTTCTGTGCCTTCCCTGCCGC
The DNA here is from genome assembly GCA_013358835.2 of Ixodes persulcatus. Lineage (NCBI taxonomy): Eukaryota > Metazoa > Arthropoda > Arachnida > Ixodida > Ixodidae > Ixodes > Ixodes persulcatus. The sequence continues at coordinate 9,113 of JABSTQ010003540.1, forward strand.
TCCCATCCGATTCAGGGTGTATAAACAACAAACTGGCGATGGCCTGCGCGTCTACGAAGAAAAATGGGGAAAAATGGCAAGTGGTCGTCTAGTTCCGTATCCTCCATTTTGCCCTCAGTGTGTCGCGGTTGACGCGGTGGCGCGGTGGCTCGCTCAACGGTTCGGGTTGGCTTAAGCATTACATTCCGAGTGACTTGAGATCAGTTTCGTTTTCTCCTCGCAAATTCGGATGTGACGACACCGACGACACCGGATATCAACTGGTTGCCCACTGGCCCGGTCGTTTGGAGCTCGGGCGAAAAAAGCGCCAAAAGTTGCCGGCGCTTGCCGATGAACCGCCACCCGAACGACGCGCGCCCGCCGGATCCCGACCACGCGAACGCTATTGCCGGGCGTACGGCAAAAAAAGTTGCCGAAGATTGACCACGCGAATTCGCCATAAGAAGAAGCCCGTTTGTAAACAGGGCTCTCACAGGTGCCAGTGTTAACTAACAACAACAACTACAACAACAACAACAACGACAAATTAATAATAATAATAATAATAATTTTATTATTATTATTGTTACTATTATTATATTATTATTATTAATATTATGATATTATTCCTTTTTTACCAAATAATTAAAAACTTAACGCACAAAACAGCCAAGAACTTACTTGTTTAAAGATCCTAGCAATAAAAAATAATTATGAATCAGTCACAAGTGTTCGTCGGTCAAATCAACATGTTGGAAGTGTTTTTCTAAGGTTTTTTTATTGACGTGAAGTCAGATAAACTGGGAGGTAGAGAATTATAAATTTGAGGCAGATACACCGACCGCATGTACTTACTATAGCGTGTATAGCAAGCAGGAACGAGTATTTTTTTTATTTTTTTAAGAGGCCCTTTCCGAAATTCAGTTTGGCCATTTTGATCATTACCATCATCTGAGATAATGACACATGTGCCGTACTAATGGTGTCCTTCTGTTTGCTGATGAAGGAAAACGCTGAAGATGCTCCTAAGCTGATGGTTCGAAGCCTACATACGTTTGAGACGTTAGCACGAAGCGAAACAGGAATTAAATCCAAGAGCTGCGTGTAAGCATTCATTTCTAACTGAGGTCCAGATAATCTGTTAGAGCACACAATCGGTTTCAAAGCCCCCTGACGTGTAGAGCTTTATCAAGGCGTCTATGAGGGTTGGCGCTTCGTTCGGAGGGGTTGTATCTTTTTCGCCATCGACACTAAGGAGATTGAGAAATAACTTACAGTTAAGTGCACATTCTCGTTTGCCGTTCACTTGCGAAAGTGACCGTCTCCGATACAATAGTGCACACTAAATGTTCATTACCGCCATTAGCACGGCAAACGTTAAAGTGCCATTTGAGCCACCAGATGACACTGAACTTCGGAAAGGGTCTATTGTTTCATATTCGGACGAAGGTTTTTAAAATCATCCTTCCAGTAGTGCCAAGGCGCGACATATTGAAAAAAAAACAAAGATTTTAGATTTGGCATGAACAAAGACTTAAAAAGATCATGATCGCGGGATGCAGGTTTATATTGAACATTCCGTAAAATTCCTTTTAGAATCGTATTTATCTCGGCCTGTCACAATCTAGACCGTTGCTAAAGACCGTTTCGCCGTAGAGCAGTGCACCATAAGCTGATGATTTATATAAGCTTTCTGAGATTTACGCCGGAATTCTGATGTGTCAACAACAAATAATTTTGTAAATATTCCTAGATACTGAGGTAATCGACTACTCCGGATACGAAGATATGGAAGAAACAGGGAGCTCAAGTTCGGAATTAGTCGTATCTGTGACATCCGGCTTCCCTTTGACACTGAGACAAAGAAATATTACATTGATTAACAAGACGGCTTGCCAAAAACACATTAAGAGAATTCTTCCAGACTATATTATATGCTCCACTGGAGGAGGATGTCATGTAAGTAGAAATATCTGTTTCACATGTCTACCATAAACAGACATTAACACCGGTCAGTGAAAAAATAGATAGAGTTCGGTCGTTCTGGGTTATATTGAACATGATGACAAACCCTGACAATGAAATGAAGACGACGTTTTAAGGAGAGTATATAAGACTTGGAATAAATAAACCTGTAACTGAGTTTGGGCCATTGACTGTCCCCTTCCTTTTGTGTTTCTCTCCCTGTTTTTATATTTCAATGCGTTAGCATTAGTGCCTTGGTATATGCGCTCAGCTTGCACTGGTTTGGAGCAAACGTATCTACAGATCGCAACGTGGCCATGGGAAGGGAACACAGCCCCAATGGCTGACAAAACTGGTTAGGAAACACCTTCTGCGAGCGCAGACACATGGAGGCGGGGTACATATTTCGAGAGGGTAGGGCCTAAATCGCTGCTGCCGCCACGCTGATTTTAAAAAGTTGCGTTAGCATTTCGCACCGGTTATATATAGGGTGTCCCAAGTCATATAGCTCGATCTAAATTGGACCGTAAAAATCAACGCCTCCTCGTAGCAATCTAAATTTTTCGTCAAAGGTGCACTTCCCAGGTCAGTTTTTCTTGTAAGATTACAACGCGTAGCTCACTTTCTGTAAAGAATAGGTCCAAGAAACTTGCCAGTGTCAACGGCGGGCGGCGACACAGACGGCGAAGTCGAGTGGCTGGTCGCGTTTTTCCGCTCGTATTGATCGATGGCGCTACCTCTTTATCGAGACTGCTCGCGACCACAGTGGTTGATTAAATTGTGAATAATCCTTTTGTAATGTATCGTTATGTTTAAAGACAAATGCATACAATAAACTCAAGACTTAAAGTTTCTGCCAACGGATTTCGTCTGCGTGTCGTCTGTTTTCTTCCGCTGGTCGGCTACACCTTCGGACGCTGCTCTCGACGCCATCTATCAATACGCGCGTCAAACGCACCCCGCAACTCAACTTGATCGTCTGCGTCGCCACCCGCCGTTGACCCTGGCAAGTTTCTTGGCCCTATTTGTTTGTTTGTTTTTTACAGAAAAGAAGCTCCGTTTTCTAATTTTACAAGAAAAAAACGACCAGTGAAATACACCTTTGACGAAAAGATTAGATTGCTACGTGCAGGCGTCGATTTTTACGGTCTATTTTAGATCGAGCCTGATGATCAATTGGGCATTCTATATAACAAAGCACGTTGAGTTTATCCTCTCAGCACGTTTCCGCGGGGTGAACATTTCCAAAACCCCTCCCCTCTTCACCCTGGTGCAAGCAGATCAGGACACTTGGTGTGTGGATGGGGGACGTGCGCTCGATGGGCAGAAAACGACAGTTATTTTGTTGTGCATACATGTTGCGCACATGCATGGCGTGGTAAGACTACTGAGCTTAAAGAACGGCGTGGTAGGCCGAAGAACAGAACTGCAGCTAGTGCGCGTTCACAGGTCTACAAAGCCGGTGGGCGGGAGTGTCACCGGGCCGTAAGCGCACGCTGTCGTCGTCCTTGTATGCACAACAACGAAATGGCTCTTGAATTTTTTGCGCATGTCATGCGCCTTCCTCATGCACACGCTAGGTTACCTGATCAGCCTGCACCAGGGAGAAGAGGGGTTTGGGCCATCATTCACCGCGCAAACCGTGCTGAGATGCTGCATGCATTCATCATGCTTTGTACGAGGGTGATTCAAATGAAAACCTGAAATATTTATTATAAGGCAAACGAGGTAATACAGAAATGTAAAACATATATATATATATATATATATATATATATATATATATATATATATATATATATATATATATATATATATATATATATATATATATATATATATGGCTGGCTCAAGTTGCTAGGCTCGATCTAAAATGGACCGTAAAAATCGACGCCTGCGCGTAGCAATCAAAACTTTTCGTCAAAGGTGTATTTCACAGGTCGGTTTTTTCTTGTAAAATTACAAAGCGTAGTTCTCTTTCTGTAAAATTAAGGCCAAGAGACTTGCCTGGGTCAACGGCAGGCGGCGACGCAGACGACCAAGTCGAGGCGCGGGGTGTGTTTGACGCTCCTATTGATAGATGGCGCTACCTCCTTGTTACCGCTCTGGTTCCGGTCAGAGCTCTGGTTTCGGTTTGCTTTTAAAGAAATATCGAACGTGCCCGCGTCGACCGTGGTTTATTGACACGAACTTAATATTTTTTGTAATCTACCTTTGGCTTGAAAATAAATGCAGACAATGATAGCAAAACTTCAGGTAACAAAAATTAAAGAAAACGCGGTTGCATAGCGACAACGCTGACGGCGCTCTTGCAGCCGGCGGATTTCGTCTGCGTGTCGTCTCCTTTCTTTCGCTGGTCGGTTGCATCCTCGGACTCTGCTTCCAAGACCTTTTCTGTCGTGGTTCGTGAGAAAACAGCCACAATGCGTCCCCTGACCGTCCTTTGGTTTACAGAAACCAGGAGTATGAGGCAAGTGAGATCGAAGTTTCGAGCCACTTTTCGTAGGCGTCCACCCACCCGTCGGACTGTCATGCGCTGGGTACACCGATTCAACACGGAGAGCACTGTGCAGACCAGGCTGCGAGTACTCGAAGAGAGGTCGCCACAGCAGAACAAACGTCACGCCGTGCTTGCGGCCTTTGCATTGAGCCCACGCCTGTCCGTGCGACAAGTCGCAAGACAACTTGGCATCAGTAAAAGTTTTGTCTGGAGGGTGATCCGCCAACAAATGTATTCGTTCAAGCCGCAGGTCCTGTTCGAGCTGCAGCCAGATGACTATGAACGGCGAAAGCAGTTCTGCGTGGACGAACTTGGGCGCATCTCCACAAACAGGAACCACCTTCCGTTTCTGCTTTTCACGGACGAAGCTTTTTTTCATCTGGATGGGCACGTGAACAAGCAGAACACCCGCTGCTGGTCCGAGACAAACCCCCACTGGATCATTGAAGAGGCTGTCCAGTCACCAAAGGTCGTAGTATGGTGTGGACTTTGGAGGGAAGGCGTTGTCGGTCTATTCTTTTTTGAGGGCACGGTCACCGGCGACGCCTACCTTCGCATGCTCGAGCAGGACGTTTTGCCAGAGCTGGAAGCTTCGCACATGCAAAGGGAGGTGTGCATCTTTCAGCAAGACGGAGCACCCCCGCATTACGCCACCACAGTGAGAGACTGGCTTGACAGAACCTTTCCCGGCAACTGGATGGGTCGAGGGTCACCGACAATACCCTGGCCCCCACGGTCCCCTGACCTGACAATTTGTGATTTTTTTGTTTGGGGTTTCGTGAAAGCCCAGGTCTACGCAGTTCGCGTGCGCACGATGACGGAACTAAATGAGCGCATTATATCCGCCTTCGATGCGATCATGGACAACATGCGGCCCATACGAAAATGGTCTATGGACGTTTATGGAAAATCCTATGGTGAGCTATCACCTTCTATAGCCCTCTATGGTCAGCCATAAGAAACCATAAAACACGCTATAGACACCTATAGAAATATCTATGTCTTCAAAGCTATAGAATCTTGACCATTCTGATTTCTATAGCTGGCTAAAGAATAATTTATGGCTATGCAGCTATAGACTCGCGACTATTCAATATCCTTTAGCGAGCTATAGAAATATGTATGTCCTTGATGCTATAGATTCGTGACTATTGAATGTGCTTTAGCCGGCTATAGAGCGGTGTATAGCCTTAAATCTATAGACTCGCGACCATTGAATTTTCTTTAGCCGATTCTATAGTGTTTTATGTCACCAAAGCTATAGGCCTCCGACCTTTCAATGTGCTTTAGCCGGCTATAGAGCGGTGTATGTCCCTAAATCTATAGACTCGCGACCATTCAATTTTCTTTAGCCGCCTCTATAGTGTTTTATGTCACCAAAGCTATAGGCCTCCGACCTTTCAATGTGCTTTAGCCGCCTATAGAGTGGTGTATGTCCCTAAACCTATAGAATCGCGACCATTGAATTTTCTTTAGCCGACTCAATAGTGGTCTATGTCACCAAAGCCATAGCCTCCAACCTTTCAATGTGCTTTAGCCGGCTATAGAGGGATGTATGTCTCTCGAGCTATAGACTCGTGACCATTCAATTTTTGTTAGCCGGCTCAATGGTGTTTTATATTGCTTAGGCTATAGGCCCGCGACCTTTTCTCTTTTACTGCAGATGTAGGAAAGTGGAAGACAGTCATTCATGCACTCGATCGGGGCGAGAATTTGCCTTTAAGCCAGGTTAACGGGCCGTACGTCGCCGCGGCTATACGCCCGCGATCACAATAGCGTCCTTAGCTGCCTATAGGACTATTGCAGTTTTGCCGGCTGCTTTACCTGCGCATTGCCTTATTTCGGCGTCGACGTCATGTCAATCTTCCGTTTTTTTAGCTCTAATTATTTGTCTTTTCCAGTGTATTTTGTAAGTATATGTATTTATTAGCGCGCCTTCTACTTTGTCCGTGTCCCTGCCATGTTTGTATTTCTTTCTGCCTGCTGTATTAAATATTTTTAATGTTTTTGTGTATATTTCGTCGTTCTCGACGCGGCGTCAACGAACATAAACCCTCTACTTACGCCACTACAGAGGTGAGCTCTACTCTTGTCACGACGGTCTATCGCGCTATAAAGTCGTCTACTGGACTCGAATAAAGTCTCGAGAGGGCTGTTTCGAATGCCGGTGCACATGTCATCAGGGTAGGTAGAGCAACGACGGTGTAATCGCGACGCGACAGCCAACTGCGCCTCGATCTGGCCGGCCACGCTCGCTCTGTGGAAATGTAAGCTTGGGACTCTCGAGCAGTGTTAGCTTACTGAAGATGCAAGACGCTACTTTGTCGTCGCGAATCCTTTGCCCTTCGAATGGCGGCGAAGCCGTTCCAGCTCCCGGCGTACACTACGCAGCGTCATGATCATTCCAACAACCGTTCGCACAGCATCGGAACCTTCCGTATGCGAGCGCCGGCGGTTTGCCGTCGCGGGGATCATGTTCGCGGGAGTTCATGTTCGCGGGGGTGCATAAAATGCTCCAATTCAAGTCGCGACGATAAATCGTCGGCGCTCGCAGATTGCCATTAGGCTCCAGAAAGATTGCGATGCTGCGCGGGCGGTCGCTGACAGGCGCTGCTGCCTAGGGTACGCCGAGTACTGGAACTTTTTCGCCGGCGTTCGCAGGGCAAAGATTCTCAACGACAAAGCAGCGTCCTGCATCATCAGCAAGCTAACGCTGCTCGAGAGTCCGACGCTCACATTTTACCAGAGCGAACGCGGGCAGCCAGATCGAGGCGCAGTCGTCTCTCGCTTCGGGATTGCTGCGTCGTTGCTCTGACTAAACAATTGACACAGTTCTCTCGAGACTTCATGAGCGTTAAATAGACGCGTCTATAGCGCGATAGAGTGTCGTGAAAACAGAAGAGCTCACCCCGGCAGGGGCGTAAGCAGCGGTGCAATGTCCGTCGACGCCCGTGTCGAGAACGGCGAAATATACAAAAAAACACAAGTTAACAGCCGAAAAAAAAAAATTAATATCGTTAGGCACGCGCTACCTTAGGTGCGTCCTATGTTCTCTATGGTCTGCGAATTCCACAAATCAGCAAGCGCTGTGGCTAATTTTTCTTCTTTTTCTTTAAATTATGAGACATTCAAGTCGTTGGAGCTTCTTGGAGCACACAGCCCCACCATGTGTCATCGTGGTTCGCAGAGATTGTAATTGATGGCAGTGCTATAGACTGAACTCACGGATGAAGAACGCATTACGGCAATTTTTTTTTTTTAACCATGCAATCAGAAATGCCACAACGATGCAAAGATTCCCAAAATTGAAGTTCAAAAATGCAAAAAGGACAGCGAAGAAAAAAAAATATATATATTTATTTATTTACTTGTGGACATCCTGCGCAAAAAAAAAAAGCATTCGCCATTAATTCTTCATTTTAAATTATAATGTAGGTTACACGACGTAAAATATGGTTTCTTCAAACCTGCCCCGTTTTGGGTTACTTCTGGGAAGTGCAGCTTTGGAAGTCCAAAAGCTGGCCTTCATGGAGCTGTCCTGTTCAGTCGGTAGTGACAGCAGAGTAGACGCTATGCGTGGTTGAGGCCAATCGAGTCTCCGGTTAGGGTCACGTGACAACAGTCTCGAAGCTGGTGATAACGCTGATCACGGCACCTGCCTTAAGCCCAAGGCCACACATAGCATCCACTGCACTATCAACCTTGGGTCGAACTGTCAACAGGATATAAGTGACACATTCTCTCGTTGTGTTCATTGTTGGTATGCCCCTGAAGATTAGTCTTTGTGGTCGCACCCCCATTCTGGCCTTGAAAGAGCTCTGCTTTTCAACTCCTCTGTTTTCTCTCTCTCCCTAAGCTGAAAGCATTTTAGAAGGTGCGCACTCGGCGGACCAATAAACGGTAGACTTTTCATCGCTTAACTACGCTCTCTGTGCGCGTGTAACGGAAGGAGCGTGATCACGTGGTTTGACGAATGACGCATTAGCCGTCGCCAATCCCGGAATGCCTGCTTGCTGACCTAGTTTCGCGTGTCGTGCGGCCCGCGGGGCTGCGGTGAATTTCGCTTCTGTGGTAAAGGGTATCTCGGTCGAAACGTTCTACCCGTATGTCGGCAACAAGCGATTTCTTCAAAGAAGCCCAAGACATTCTTGTGATACGTTCAGTGTTCGGAATCGGTTCGGCAAATGACAGCTTGTGCTACATTGTGGTGAATCTTCACGGACCCCTTCCTTCTCGGTTTTGTGTTTGAGTGGTTTTTCTGCTGTGCCCGTGTCGACAATCTCGGATTACATCTTTCAAGTTCGGTATTTTCAACGTAAGTGCGCTGCAACCTACTCGCCGACAATTGACCGCTCTGTAGTGTCTATCTCCTGGCAGTGCCTATCTTCTGACAGCTGGGAGAATATAATTTCCCCAAAATTCTACCGCCGTCGCCTGCCTTTAGCTGTCTGAAATCATGTGAGAATTGCAGTTAGAATACTGACTTTCTTATTCTCCCTGCGTTTTGTGAAACCACGTTTCATGGACACCTTTTCGTGGGTACACGTTTCCTGGACACACGTTTAGTCGAAACTCGTTACGCGAATTGCCCGCTGCAGGGACATTTTGTCGCACCTGTTTTCTTGAGGCGCGTGCTCACCGATTCAGCCCACCCGTTCACGCCACTTCTTGGCGTGTCTGCAGCAACTCATTACCAAAAAACAAAAGACATTTTGAGTTGTTTATAAACGTCACGTGTTGGATGAAACGATCTGTCGATGAAACGTCATTCGATGAACTGATGGCAGCGACAATGAGTTGCGACTGGCAGTAGAATTTCGGGGGGGGGGGGGGGGGAATTCGGCCGGCTGCCGGAAACTAGACACTACCCAGGAATTGCCTTCGGTTCTTGTTTGCTTTGCAACATTCTCAGTTGTATAACAGCTTAGTAGTACCTCTTTACATATTACAGATTGCTTTGTTTGTGCTTGTCTACAGGATGGCCTGTGTTTAATAAACTTCTAGGAGATTTGAAAACAATTCCTTTTGTCTGTTTACCCGTGCTTTTGCAAACACCTCGGTGAGTGCATTTGCTTTTTGTTGAAATGTTAGCTCTCTGTTTTAAATGGGGTTATGAAGTTCGATATGTCTTACAAGGTTTTTTGTTTAAAGATGTACAGTGACAACAAATAATGTGTTTCACATTTCATGCGATTGCGGTAAAAAGAAAAACAGGCAGCTATAGCACGATGGTAAAGAGACCCATAAGACGAGCTCTAGAAGAAGCTATAGCAAACCATACAGAGAGCAATCGGCGGCTAAAGAAACCATAGAAAAAGCCATAGGCTGCTATAGCACGGTGTCTAAAAAGATCCATGGAGTGAGCCGTAGAGACATCTGTAGCAGACCATACAAGAAGGTACGGGCGGCTAAAGGAGCCATAGGAAATGCCATAGGCACCTGTAGCAGGATGGGTATAGAGAACCATAAGACGAACTATAGAATGAGCTATAGCGGACCATACAAAGAGCTATAGGCGGCTGAAGAAACCATAGAAAAAGCCATACGCTGCTATAGCACGGTGTCTAAAAAGATCCATAGAGTAAGCCATAGAGATCTCTATAGCAGACCATACAAGAAGCTATAGGCGGCTAAAGGAACCATAGGAAATGCCATAGGCAGCTGTAGCACGATTGGTATAGAGAACCATAGGACGAACTATAGAATGAGCTATAGCGGACTATACAAAGAGCAATAGGCGGCTAAAGAAACCATAGGAAAAGTCATAGGCAGCTATAGCACGGTGTCTAAAAAGATCCATAGAGTGAGCCATACAGATCTCTATAGCAGACCATACAAGAAGCTATAGACGGCTAAAGGAACCATAGGAAATGCCGTAGGCAGCTATAGCCCGATGGGTATAGAGAACCATAGGACGAGCTATAGAATGAGCTATAGCGGACTATACAAAGAGTAATAGGCGGCTAAAGAAACCATAGGAAAAGCCATAGGCAGCTATAGCACGGTGTCTAAAAAGATCCATAGAGTAAGCCATAGAGATCTCTATAACACACCATACAAGTAGCTATAGGCGGCTAAAGGAACCATAGGAAATACCATAGGCAGCTGTAGCACGATGGGCATAGAGAACCATAGGACAAACTATAGAATGAGCTATAGCGGACCATACAAAGAGCAATAGGCAGCTAAAGAAACCATAGGAAAAGCCATAGGCAGCTATAGCACGGTGTCTAAAGAGATCCATAAAGTAAGCCATAGAGATCTCTATAGCAGACCTTACAAGAAGCTATAGACGGCCAAAGGAACCAAAAGAAAAGCCATAGGCGGCTATAGCATCCTTTCTAAAGAGACCCATAGATTAAACCATACAAAATTTGATGGCGAAATTTCTATTGAAAAAGCTATAGACAACCATAGGGGAGACCATAGGAAAAGCTTTAGACAGCCATAGAAGCGGCTATAGCTAATTGGGCCAATTTGCTATAGCCGGCTATACAAAGGATTTTCTATAGCCAACCATAGACCATTTTTGTATGGGGGGAGGCAGCCTTCAGGGATTATGAGCGAAGACTGCACAAGTGCCTCCAAGTTCGAGGTGGACATGGGGTCTGAAGACAACGAGAACCAAGAGCACATATCTATCCATTTTGCACATATGACCAGCGGCTTTGACAACCGCGAAAACCGCGGGCTTCTGCTGACAGGCTCTTTTCAGAGCCATTAATTGCTGTTTATCTGGAGTTTGCTTTGGCAGCCTTCTGTGTCTCAAAAGTGCGGTCTAAATAGCGTCCAAAGTGACGCATTGTGGTTGTCTTCCCACCAACCACGACAAAAAGATGTCTCGGAAGCAGCGTCCGAGGATGAAACCGACCAGCGAAAGAAAGCAGATGACACGCAAACGAAATCCGCCGGCTGCAGGAGCGCCGTCAGCGTTATCGTTATGCAACCGCGTTTTCTTTTATTTTTGTTACTTGAAGATTTGCTATCATTGTCTGCGTTTATTTTTAAGCCAAAGGTAGATTACAAAAAATATTATGTTCTTGTCAATGAACAACGGTCGACGAGGGTACTTCCGATATTTCTTTAAAAGCAAACCGAAACCAGAGCTCTGTCTGAAACCAGAGCCGTAACAAGGAGGTAGCGCCATCTATCAATAGGAGCGTCAAACACACCCTGTACCTCGACTTGGTCGTCTGCGTCGCCGCCCGCCGTTGACCCAGTCAAGTTTCTTGGCCTTCTTTTTTACAGAAAGAAAACTACGCTTTGTAATTTTACAAGAAAAAACCGACCTGTGAAATACACCTTTGACGAAAAATTTAGATTGCTAAGTGCAGGCGTCGATTTTTACGGTCCATTTTAGATCGAGCCTGGTGACTTGAGCCACCCTATATATATATATATATATATATATATATATATATATATATATATATATATATATATATATATCCATTTTAGACGTGGTCCTTAAGACGTGCGATGCGCGTGTTCCCCGCTTCGGAAGAGCGAGGGATAATTAGTGAGGAAATTGTTTTAATTGTGACTGTAGCCACACGTGCACCGCTGTTTTCACCTCTTCATCGCTTCCGAAAGGATTGCCTCCCATAGCTTCTTGGAGCCGTCTGAACACATGAAAGTCACTTGGGGCGAGGTAAGGGTAAATAAGTTGTGTGTGTGCGACATTTCAATTTCATAACTCGGATTGCCGCAAACGCCAAAAATATCGCCGTTACGGCACTGTTTTGATTCGTCACAGCGTGCACCTGCCGGGCCCGGTCGCAGACGAACTCCACAGAAGTTACGCTGCTTTTAAACTTTCTGGTTCACTCGTACACTTGTTGCACAGACAAAAACGGATCACTGTCCAGCCCTTTCATTCTTCGATGAATTTCAGCTGGTTTAACACCGTCGCTACTCAAAAAGGCACCACAGATCGCTGCACTAAAACAGTGCATGTCGAGAAAGGGGGGCCATCTTTTTACTGACGCTGCTTTTTTCTGTGTTCAAGTACATGTTGTGACCCATTGGTCGTTCTTTCAATCCCAAGGATAAATCCTGACTTTTACCGAATCAAACGTACAACTTTTCAGAATTGTATTGCACTTTGGGACATTGTCACTTTTTGTTTTATTGACCTTCGTATTTGAACAACCTTCGTATGTAACCCGCTGCGCCAGATTTTAAAGGGCCTAAATGGTATGCACAGTTTGTTTTAATATTTCAAAGAAAAATATTTTCAGCAATATTTAATTTATTTGACGCTCTTTAGGTAGAAGTGCCAACCCTAGGCCCCGCCCAGGAACGTAGTTAACTACATTCCTTTTCTCGCTTCTCATTGCATGGAGGGATGATTGACGCATGGTTTGTTTGTTGTAGAATTGTTTTGAGTGCCATAATATTATTTTTGTCGACAAAATGTTTGTTCTTTGTCTGAGAAGCAAATAAACTACATAGAGTAATTATTAGTGATGGACCAAATCTTCCGAACTTCAGATTCGGCAAAGTTCGGCACATGCCGAACTTTTGAAGGAAAGTTCGGTAAAAATTCGACAAATGTCTCCGCACGCGCGAGAACTCGACGGGGCCATAGATTGCAAATGCACGCCGTGCGGTCGTGCGGCTACCATCGTACAGTCTAGTACTACTACTTCGTTTCAGCTTCCGTCCGAGCGCAGCCAAATGCTGAGGGACGGTTCGCAACTTCGGGAAGAGCATTCCAACGCACCACAAAGTAGTCCTCAAAAGTTTTTTTTTTTTTTTTCAAAATAACTGTTTTGTGCGTAAACATTTCAAAATATTCCAGATGTGTACTGCTGAGAATAATTTGCAACTAAAGCAATTATAAATCTGAATCTTATGTTTTTACTAATATCTGTAAATGCATGTGGTTTGGTGAAAACACGTACATCCGCTGGCAACACCGCTGCAGCGCTCGGTTTTTCTGTGTGATTTCGTTCCCGTAATGGCCGAATCATATGCTTCGCTGCTTTCCTCACCGAGTCGCTTCAAAACGTCCTTTCGCAAAGGCACGTTTGGGCGTCAGGCGCGAGAGGTCGTGATGAATGTCTACTTTCAAATATGGCAGGAGACTCCGGCTGCGTCGTACCGCGAATGCGTTCTAAACAAGAAACGCTTCCGGCCCACTACAATTAAATGATACCCGGCACAATCAGGGCACCACTTTACCTGCCTATCACATTGAACGCCGAGAAGCTGGTGGAAAGGACTGCTCCTCGAGCCCTGGTATATCCAGACAATACAAGGAAACATCAACGGCCGGGTCATCGGGCACCTTGCAATGTGTACTTACATATCGAAACTACGCCGAACACGTGGACAGCTCGGACACAGATGCCAGTGGCCAGCCTACGTACCGACATCCCCTGTGACTAAAGTTCAGAACGTGAAAGGGCACTTTTTGAACCTGTAGCAGACGATACCGTTGATACACCCGTAGCAGACGAAATACTCGGCGAGCGCGGGCAACGCGGACTACCAGCGGTGCAGCGGAGTGATACAAAAGGGCAGAGAGATCGCACGACCTATTGCCGGCGTGTGATTGGCTCCGGCCACATGTAGGGTTGGCTGCGCTGGGACGGAAGCTGAAACGAAGTATACCAGAGGTTACGGCTAGGTATGGGGTAGGCAACACAGGAGCTGTGCGTTTTAGAGCTTTTATGAGGGTGGTTCTCTTCAATATCTTCTGCATCAAGAACAAGATCGACCTGTGATTTACGCAGGTGACAACCTGGTCAGTGCTTGCGCAACTGCGCAAGTGACAAATGATGCGGTACATTCTGGATGACGTGATTTTCATTTTACCTTTCAAGTGATGCAACGAGGTAGTTGAAGCATTGACTGACAATTACTTTAAAGCGCTCCTCGCAAATACAAAAATCCTCTTTTAAGCATAAAAGAGATTTGTGCCAAAAGAAAATAACATTGATTTTTAATTAGCGTTATTTCGCGGTTTTTATGTGTGTGCATAAAACTAAACAGAACTATCTTGCTTGACGTTGCACATCCCGCATTACTAACTCTTCCCCTCTTCCTAAACGTCCGTGCGTGTCCTGGCATCAGAAACCGTCATTTTAAAGGTTAAAAACAAGACGTTGTGAATATGGGACGCACACTCTCATGCAAAGCTGACGACAAATGACTTAAATCTAAAAACATGCAAATTTACAATAATACTGTCATCTCTTCTGGTGAAAGTTCAGCAACCATTGCTTTCGTTTTTGCGCATAAAACGGTGACTCCCAGAGAAAGCAAGAACGCAAGGTTATTGCCTTCATTTAACAATGTACACACACTTGCAGGCTTGCCCTGATGAGTCCTTAAAACCGAAACTCTCGTAGCGTGTTTCCTGACAGCGTCTGCAACTACGCAACCACATTTGTCGCGCCACATATGCAAGAAGTCACTGTAAAATTGCCAGTAAACACAAAAAAACGACACCGATACAATTATCTTGTAGAACATCACCTTAGTTTCTAATACCCTTATCAATATGCATTACATGTAGCATTCAAATTAAGAAAAAAAAACACTCTAAAGCCTTTTTTTTTTGCCAGGAAAAACTAAATGTAAACGTTCAGTCTGGTAACAATGTATTCTTGCCGAATCTTTAGAAAAGTTCGGCAAAAGTTCGGCATTACCGAATCCCAAGTTTCGGCTGCCAAATTATCGATTTGGCAAAAGTTCGGCCCATCACTAGTCATTATTGTTTTGAAAAGTATCCCAAGCTCACCTTTCCCGCATTGGTGTGAAACGATAACGAACATGGCGGGCGATGTCTTCGGATTGCTCAGCGACCGCAGCTCGTCAAGCTCGTCTACTTTCATGAGTTCGGGTCGTTTCGCGTTCACCGAGGTGTTTAGAAGATCTCCTCCACCGAAGTATTTTGGAACAAACAACTGTCGCAAGTACGCGCTTCAGAAGCGTTGTGCGCCTGCTTGTTCTCGTTGCAGGACTGGCCTAAGCCTAGCGTCCCAAGTTAGACTTAGTAACTCTCAAGTTATGCAGTGCACCTGGCCTTGCTAAGCGCGCAACTCGCCCCCTTTATGAGACTGGTGGCCGCTGAAAAAAAATTATTTTGTTCCGCGACCCCAGACAAGGCGCTTTTTTCAGCGGCTTGTGTAATCGCAGGGCGCGAAATTCGCTCGATTTCAATACCTTGGTTTGTTTTTCTTACATTAATATATGTTCTCTTTCCAGGGAGACAGCGGAGGACCACTAGTGTACGAAAACAATGGGACGTGGTTCCTTCTTGGTATTCATTCTGGAGGAGATAACAATTGCTATAATCCCACGTGGCCAGGAATGCATATCAATGTGTCATACTACATTCCATCGTTGATTAAGCCCTTCATGGAGCTTGGTAACAACACCGAAGGGGAAAAACAATCTATATGCGCCTCAGACGAGGATCGTATACAATGTGTAGCAAAATTGTATGCGTCTTAAAACAAGTCTGTAGAATGCGATTCTAAAAATGAATATTAAGCATTAGTGTTGATCCACTTCCGCATTTGGCAAATCTTTGACTGCTTCAAATGTTTTATAAATAGACGGCGACTAGCGATTTCGTGGGTGATGTACATGACGGTGCAAAGCGGTGACGTATTCAAAGCCACTAGAGTTGCATTCACCACGATTGCAATTATATTTCGCTACTACACTTTATATTCAAATATAAGAAACGCAGAACGTGTCGGACCCGATCATCTGAATATCAATTAACAACCAATGCGGTTGCGGTATTAATCAATAAGAACTCCGAAGAACCAATTGCGAAATGAGAAGCAAGGACATTCATTCACGCCCTAATTTCTTACGCTGCCAGGGCTTGTGAACATGCTTCTTGCATCTACATTACTCTACATCATTATTTCATCCAAACTTTCTATCCATGGGAGAGTACTGCGCAGGAAAGGACGAGGCTGAAACATAAATTTTCACATTAAATTCAAGTGGGCTCTGTGATGCTAAGCTTCACTTTACACGTTCCCACTTTTTGTTCAGTGTTGTCATACGCAAAAAAAAATTCTTAATTGGCACACTTCTTTACGATGTAAATTTTTGAGTTTTCCTATTTAAACGACAGTGATGGGATGACGAGATTTATATGAAAAAGTAGACGTATGTGTACTTTAGAATAAAGCTCCTCAGTTTCTTTTTTTTAGGGGCGAAGCTCCTTAGGGTCTACCCTTGTCCATCCGTCCGGCGTCCGTGCTCATATCGATTGCCATCCCATCTGTCTTCCTAAGAAAAAGAAAAAAAAAAATGTTTGCGCAGTCAACAGGATTCGAACCTGTGCGGGGAGACCCCAATGGATTTCTAGTCCATCGCCTTAACCACTCGGCCACGACTGCGGGACGAGAAGGGGGCCCTGAGATGACGTAGTTCTCTTTCTGACATGGACTGTTGACTTAAGCGGTCAAGATGCGTTCCCACGGCTTCTAGCGGATCCAAACTGATCCGCTAGAAGAACCACTGGCTCTGCATTTCACCGACCAAAAAAGCAGTAGTGTTGTACACGTTCCTCGAAAAAAGGAACGAAAGCTCGTTCCCTGTTCCTTCTGATTTTTGGGACGCGTTCCCGTTACAAGTTCCATATGTGAAAAAGGAACTCGTTCCCGTTACAGTAAAAAAAAATGGAATGTATCATTACATATACGTTACATTTGTGTTCTGCTGATTACCATAATTAGCTAGATCAGGCAAAGTTTTTCTTTCTATTTTATCAAATGGGAACATACGATGTTGAATACTGTGATGGAAGGGCACGAGGAGAAGAACACAACCGGAAGCAGGGTTTCTTTTGTTGATATATTCAAGTTTACAAATCTCAGCTTTTAACCGTATTCATGTGCGAGGTGGACGATTAAGACGAGCCAAATGTACTGTTACCCCAGATTGCACGAGCGTTAAACAACAACTTCACACGTTTCAATCTAACAAAGTCTCTTGTTCGAACTTAACAAAAGTTGCTTCGCGATGTTGCTGTCCACGAGACGAGCAAGCGATCAAGGGGAGGGTAGGGCTTATGGAAAATCAGTCTTGAAAACCTCAAGTCCTTCTTCGTAAAGGTTAGATTCGTTGTTGAGTTTGAAAGTGGAGAACAAGCGGAGAAGGAATAAAGCTTAATTCTTGTGTATCTTGTAAGTGACCTATATTCGGGATACAAGTTTGCGTTCGATGTCTCGTAACCTGCTATTTTGTTGTTTAGGTTTCATTGCTGAAGTTCAGTGATGGCTGTAGTCGG
>JABSTQ010003541.1:0-49509 GCA_013358835.2 Ixodes persulcatus
TGTATTGACATTAAAAAGTTTAAGCTAAAAAAGGAGGAAAGTGAATAATGCAAAAGTGCAATAACTTTGCACGAAATATTTTGACATGTAATTAGGATTAGTAGTTCAGCCCTGTTTATTGGTGTGTTGAAACAAGTTTAAGGCAAATCAGGTACCAGCGCACTTTTGCCTGAGAGGAATCACACTTTATTGTTCACTTCATCAGCTGACAGGAGCAAAAAAAAAAAAATTTAACAGCACCCGTTCTTCTTTTTTTTTTTTTCTACGCAGCTCTCCTGTTAAGGCGGATATATCCCAACTGGTCTTCTAGAGAACGGAAACAGTTTCGACGAAGCCCATGGTTGCCTACACCCAGCTGTTCCACAACGGGCAGCCAGATCGCAACGAAACTGCGACCATTAACAAACAAATTAAGCATCACAATACCTACACGTTCACGGTGGAGAGGGGAATAGACACAGGACTCTCGGGAACTTGGAGCGCCGGGATACAAGACGTCGTCGGGGCAACAACGGAAATCTCGGCCAAGTTCTCGACGTTATGTGGAAACACAGAGACTACGATCACGGAAACTACGTACAGCTTAAGTCAGGTAGTCAACGTACCGCCAGAGACGACCGTTCAAGTTCTCTTGATTATCTCCGACGAAATAGTGGTGAGTGCCTGGAGCGCCAATTTTTTATTAGTCCGGGAAAGACCGGCATCACGATTGGGGACCAATCTTTGCCATAATTTATTTGTGGAAACCACAAACCAATGGAATGCCTTGTTTGAAGGTTTATATTACTTTAGAAAATCGCCACAATTTCTCGGGTGGACAGACTATTGCAGACAATTTGTGAAGGTATACAATAGCTGATAAATTTGCAAAAAATCATTAATATGCTGTTGGTCGTCATTATGATGGTACACTTTCAATATTGCCAGTGTCTTTTATATTTAAAGTATTGTAATAGTCTGGCATGCAGTATTTAAGAAGCCATCGTTTAACTTGGTATAGAATACATTAGGCAGTCGTTTCAAGGAGTGAAGGACGAATATTTTGATCAGTAAAAAGTTCCGTGGGAAAATGGAACTCACGTGACCTGTGTAGCGACGCAGTTTCCACGCTAAACTTGGTCGAAAAAACTGATGCCACGTGACGTCATGTCACGTAACGTAAACTTCCCTTTAAAGTTAACGGGGAAGTTCAAGGTTATGATTATAATGCAATTAAATGCAAAGGACGAGCTGGACAAGAATTACAAAAATAATTCCTGGAGAAGGGGAACAAGAGGGACAAAGGGCAAATACAAACCTCCAAACACAGCGAGGTTACTGGTGTGCAACCGAAAAAAACCGCCTGTTCCGGGTACCATACCCGGGACCTCTTCATTTCAGTGGAGCGCTCTACCAACTGAGGTAACCAGGGGTTAGACGTCACTAGAGGAAACAGGTTTTATCGGCTGCCAACACACTAACACCAATAAGGGTGAAATGGTTCGATACCCGGACCAGGTGGATTTTTTTCGGTCGCAAACCAGTCACCTCGCTGTGTTTGGAGATTTGTGTTTGTCCTCTGTCCCTCATCTTCCCCTTCTCCAGGGATAATTTTCGTCATTTGAAGGTGTCGATCACTTTACGCAAACTTCCTCATAAATGTTGCGTGGAAACTGGCGGCTTACACATCACGCGACATCAATTTTCTTACCAAACTTAGCGGGGAGGAAACGGAATTGGCGTACAGGTCACGTGACGTGAGGTCAGGTGCCGTCAAATTTCCCGTAAATATAGCGGGGAAACTGACTTGGTGCCTAGGGCAAGACATAAATGTCCCTGCCACACTTAGCAGGGACGGTGAATTGTTGCATAGGTCACATGACGTCTGGTCACGAGACGTCAATTAACCATTGAATGTAGCAGAAAGTGAACGGACGGGCGAAAAAAAAAAATTTGGAAGTGGGGGTTTTCATAAAGTATTTCATGCTTTAAAAACTGACCGGTCTTGATCAATCTAATAAACCCGGAGAGTGTAGAACGTGTCCTGCATGTGTTACATCAACGTCGTCACAGTCGGACGTCATCACAGTCGGATGGAGGCCAACTCAGCCATTGGACAGGAGCCCGATGCCGAGCGTGCTTCAGCGCTTTGATTTCTCGCGAGGCCTAGCCGAGCACTGACGTAGCACTCGTATCCAATCGTTGTCTTTGCTTGATCTCACTTTGATGACGTCAACATTCTAGTGCGCAGGCTTTGATTATCCAAGGCGGTGTTGATTATACGCGCGTTGGGATTTGTTACGCTTGCTTACGGGGGGGGAGGGGGGGGGGGGAGCATTCGTGTGCTTTCGAAAGCGTCGAAATTTTTTAAATCGTCGAAATTTGACTGTTCGTGGAGCGTGGAGCGTGGAGCGTGGAGATAATGAGCCAGACCCTGCGTTTTGAAAGATGTCGGTGACTTAGTAGTGCGACCGATGGTGCAAACGTAGACACTAGTGATGGCGCGAAACTTTTTTCGAAACAGGTTTCGGACCCGAAACAGGGATTTCGGAAAGTTTCAGAACAACGGCCGAACCTCGGTTTGTTTTGGATAGGTTCGAGTAGTTTCGGAGTGTTACCAGAATGGCCGGAAATTTATTAAAATTTAAACATAAATACTTAACTTAAAAAAAAGGCTCGTTCAGACTGAGATAAGGATAAATAAAACAACGGAAAACACGATACAAAAATTGAGATAATCTGTCGTTGGTCAAAATGGTTTCGATTTTAAAACTCCATAGTCACGACATTATATGACCAAAACACAGCTTGACAACGGGTAGTGTTGACAACGGGTGGCGTTGACACAACACGGGTAGCAACTCCGTTGGTCGAACGACGTTATAGCGAAAAAAGTTTCACTCCGGACTTTTCATCGAAACACTCCTTAGCGAAATCCATTGCTTACCCGAAGACGTTTTATTCTCGTCCATTAAAGTTAGGCGCCTTTCACACGGAATGCTGCGTTGAAGACCACTGGCAGCTCGTTTCCAGACGGGAAAAAAAAAATCACTGATCATTCGACCGTGAATCGTGACCGAAATGTTCGGGAGGCCTACAAACTGCACCCAGAGCTCTGACAGTTGGGCCATAGAGGTTCGCTTGTTAAGCTCCTGCCGTCAGTTCGGCCGTCACTTCGAGCACGCATCAAGAACACGTTCTATGGGTCGGCGAAAACAGCAAGCCTCAGCATAGAATCGTAGGATCTAGGAAGATTCCCCTCCCTCTGCGGGAAACCTGGTCCCGCAACCCCCACAAAACCAAAAGAAACCGCGCCATGTTGGCTAGATAGCGACGAGACTGCCGAACCTTCGAAATAACCGAAACATCGTCCAAAAAGTTTCGGAACCGTCCGAATCATTTCGAAACCAAACCTCCGGAGTTTCGCCCAATCACTTGTAGACACGAATAGTGCGACGAACAGAAGAGAGCAATTCAAGTGTTTCTGAATTCTGAGTGTTCCTATACTTTGCTTTATTTTCCCTCGGTCTTTTCTCAGCGAGAATGTTCTGGAAGTGACTATTGGTTGTGCCCTTTTGGAGCTGGGTTGGTTCGTTTTATATTTTTCAGTTACGTAAAAGCCAACAATCTGCGAGTGTTCTTTCTTTACTGCTGACCTTCGGAAAGGTCTGCTGTTTATTAATGTTTTTTTTGTTTGCGTTTTTGTTGCACGAGTTAAAAGTTGATATCTGGTCCGTCAGGGGTTCTCTCGTTTTCATTGTTCTGAATTTCGCGATAGTAGGATAACATTTAGTTGTGCCTGTAGCTTCATGTTTGCGTTTGTTCCCTCGGTATACGCCCAGTTTCAAAATTTAATTGCCACTTGGGAGCTTCGCGACTGTATTGCGGGCCAGTGTATAGGGAGGGCAGGGACCTCCGAGAAGGCAAGCCTTTCTTTTATACATCTTAAAACCTGAGACTGTGGTTGGAAAGGTTGAAGGTATTTAGGAGAGGCAACAAGAAAAAGAAGAGGCAAGGTCTCAAACTCAGCTAAAATCTTTATTACGTTCGCGTCTTATATACTCCGCTTCCAATGACGTCACCAACGTTGACTCCCAACCGTCACAGTTCAAACCACCAGACCCGAAACCGAGGACAAAGCAACAAGCGGACAACTTTATACAATGGCTTAAACCTGACCTTAATCTTCGCTAACATCAATGTACCAGTTACAAAAGGACCGAAGGTTTACGGCACCCTCCACAAAATTTGAAAATAACCACATGACAAAAAGTAAACCACCGTTCAGAAACCCTGAGATTATACAAACAAAAGATAAAGAAAACCAGGAAGTCCAAAAAGATAACGACGCCTCGAAAGGATCGTTCAAACCAGGATACTAAGGTTCATTGCTTTGTTCAGCATAGAAGGGCGCTTTTACAACCGCAAAAAACGCTTCGCTTCGTTGCCAACCTGCAAAGACGCCTGGCTGATGCAATTACCCGACGTCTTAATACAAACAGTTTCCTGAACAACACGTTTCATGTCATCTTTCTCTTTACATATTACCTCCGTTTTTGACCAAACAGCCTTACAACCGCGACATTCCTGTAAGTGCCTAGCTAACTCGGAGTTTGAAGCATTGTTCCGGACATTCCTTTTATGTTCAGTGAGCCTATCATTTAAACACCTCGAAGTTTGTCCTACATACTTAAAGCCACACTCTAATGGTATTTCATACACCACTGACCCTTCACACGGAACCGATTTATCGCGGTGCTCCTTCTGGCATTTTTTCTGTCCTGATTCAAAGGGTGTAAGATGGCAAAGCTTAAAATCCGCAGTACACACCGTTTCTATACCAAACTTTTTCGCGCTTGCCTTCAAATTGTGCGAGATGTCGTGGAAGTACGGAATTACTGCTCGTCGGCTGTTTAAGACCTGCTTGTTTTGTTTGCCTGTTAGCTGAATTGTAAGCTGTCGTCTTATAAAAGTGTCTTCATAACCTGCATTCTGTAGTCTTGTCCACTGTCTCTTCAAAGCTTGGCTCAAAAAATGAGTGCATGATTTTGACAACGCGTTCCCAATTAGCGACTTTGCGACTCCCGCTTTTACGTTTTTTGAATGACAACTCTGTTTAGGGAGGATCGGTTTCACCGTTTCCTTGCCATATTCCCAACAAAGCCCGTTGCTCATCTGAATCCGTAAGTCCAAAAATTCTAGTACATCATCTTTCGGTGTCTCTACTGTAAACTGCAACTCCGGGGCCGTTGCTTTTACTAACGCTTCAATAGCTTCCGATAAGCCTTCTTTAAATGTGCACACAATGATGTCGTCTACATACCTTCTGACGAAGCACATCTCTGCGGTTAACTCTCTCGTTTTTTTGGACAGCGCTGCATCTAAGGAGTTGAGGTAAATCTCCGCTAAAATAGGTGCGACTGACGAACCTATACAGACGCCTTCCTTCTGGACATATTTGCGAGCGTTGTACTCAATGACTGTTGATTGTAAATAAAATTCTAGCACCGCGAGGAACCCTTCAATTGACACCCCCGAACCGGACTGAAACCTGACTAGATTTAATTCTAACGCATCTCTCACCGCGCTCATCAATCTTTTTTTCTCCAGTGAGTAATAAAGATCTTTTATATCCATTGAGAACAGTGCGCATTTCCTCCCATGATTAGTGTCCAAAATGTTTACCAGTTCCTCCGAGTTTTTTAGTGAGAGTGAGTCTTCAAGCCTGACGTATTCTAGCCCTTGCTGTAAAAACTTTGAAACAACCTTTTGCCACGTTCCGTTTTCATTTATTACCACTCGAAGGGGCATCTCCACTTTATGGTCTTTTAGAAAAAACTTTAAACATAAGCCCATCCTAGACTGACTCATTATATTCTTTACCACTTCGTCCTTGTTTTCCTCCTTTAAAACCGCACAAACCCCCTTCCTTAGCTTTGCCATGTTACCATCCCATTCGTGGAACAACAACCCTAATGCATTGTCCGCCTTCTTCTGAAAATTCTGCATCGGTAATACACCAAATCTCCCTGATTTGTCCGTTTGAAGCAACTTCAATAATTTTGACTCCAACTCCTTCTTCACCGTGACCACATCTCTAAAATTCCTTTTCTCTTTTGGGTACCCATCGCCCATAACGCTCTCCAGTCTTCCTAAAGTCTGATCAATAAAAGTCGTTCTTTCATCAAAACTTATCACCCGCGCAACCTTTTGAACAGCAGAAAACACATCAACTCTAGATGGTTTGATATTAGGGCAAAACTTCGGTCCTTTAGCTAAAAAACACTCCGTTTTTTCTGACAATTGTACGTTGAACGGATTGACCACCCGTAACTGGGGTTCGGCCTCCTTATCGGTCTGGCGCCAAACTCTCGGACTGATCTCTTGACGCAATTTCATCAACTTTACCGCGTTCAATACATGCGTTCTTTTCACATACCATAGCCGGTGAAACTGGGCTTTCCTGATGTTCTCCCAGTGTTGGAAGTCCCTGTGTAACTTGTAGTCCTCTCCCAAAAGCTGGATCCACAGTCTGTCACACGCTCCTCGTAGTTCTTGTATCCTCCTGGTGGCTCCTTCTCTGTAGGCCCTCAGGATCCTTTTCTTCGATCTCCAGGACATGCCACTCAGTGACAGATGCTTGAACTCCGCCGGGTCGATGTAGTTCTTCCGTAGCGATAAACCAAAGGTGGCAACCTCTGCTTCCAGTTCCGCCAAACGTAGTCTCAACTTGTCCAACACCGCACACGCTTGCAGGACGATCGTAGATGGCGACGATTGGACAGCGGATTCATAAGAAAAGGGGATCAAACCTGCTTCGGGGACGATTAACGAAAAGACGGTCAGTGTGCAGGCGAGCTGGTGAATAGTATACATCTTAAAACCTGAGACTGTGGTTGGAAAGGTTGAAGGTATTTAGGAGAGGCAACAAGAAAAAGAAGAGGCAAGGTCTCAAACTCAGCTAAAATCTTTATTACGTACGCGTCTTATATACTCCGCTTCCAATGACGTCACCAACGTTGACTCCCAACCGTCACAGTTCAAACCACCAGACCCGAAACCGAGGACAAAGCAACAAGCGGACAACTTTATACAATGGCTTAAACCTGACCTTAATCTTCGCTAACATCAATGTACCAGTTACAAAAGGACCGAAGGTTTACGGCACCCTCCACAAAATTTGAAAATAACCACATGACAAAAAGTAAACCACCGTTCAGAAACCCTGAGATTATACAAACAAAAGATAAAGAAAACCAGGAAGTCCAAAAAGATAACGACGCCTCGAAAGGATCGTTCAAACCAGGATACTAAGGTTCATTGCTTTGTTCAGCATAGAAGGGCGCTTTTACAACCGCAAAAAACGCTTCGCTTCGTTGCCAACCTGCAAAGACGCCTGGCTGATGCAATTACCCGACGTCTTAATACAAACAGTTTCCTGAACAACACGTTTCATGTCATCTTTCTCTTTACATATTACCTCCGTTTTTGACCAAACAGCCTTACAACCGCGACATTCCTGTAAGTGCCTAGCTAACTCGGAGTTTGAAGCATTGTTCCGGACATTCCTTTTATGTTCAGTGAGCCTATCATTTAAACACCTCGAAGTTTGTCCTACATACTTAAAGCCACACTCTAATGGTATTTCATACACCACTGACCCTTCACACGGAACCGATTTATCGCGGTGCTCCTTCTGGCATTTTTTCTGTCCTGATTCAAAGGGTGTAAGATGGCAAAGCTTAAAATCCGCAGTACACACCGTTTCTATACCAAACTTTTTCGCGCTTGCCTTCAAATTGTGCGAGATGTCGTGGAAGTACGGAATTACTGCTCGTCGGCTGTTTAAGACCTGCTTGTTTTGTTTGCCTGTTAGCTGAATTGTAAGCTGTCGTCTTATAAAAGTGTCTTCATAACCTGCATTCTGTAGTCTTGTCCACTGTCTCTTCAAAGCTTGGCTCAAAAAATGAGTGCATGATTTTGACAACGCGTTCCCAATTAGCGACTTTGCGACTCCCGCTTTTACGTTTTTTGAATGACAACTCTGTTTAGGGAGGATCGGTTTCACCGTTTCCTTGCCATATTCCCAACAAAGCCCGTTGCTCATCTGAATCCGTAAGTCCAAAAATTCTAGTACATCATCTTTCGGTGTCTCTACTGTAAACTGCAACTCCGGGGCCGTTGCTTTTACTAACGCTTCAATAGCTTCCGATAAGCCTTCTTTAAATGTGCACACAATGATGTCGTCTACATACCTTCTGACGAAGCACATCTCTGCGGTTAACTCTCTCGTTTTTTTGGACAGCGCTGCATCTAAGGAGTTGAGGTAAATCTCCGCTAAAATAGGTGCGACTGACGAACCTATACAGACGCCTTCCTTCTGGACATATTTGCGAGCGTTGTACTCAATGACTGTTGATTGTAAATAAAATTCTAGCACCGCGAGGAACCCTTCAATTGACACCCCCGAACCGGACTGAAACCTGACTAGATTTAATTCTAACGCATCTCTCACCGCGCTCATCAATCTTTTTTTCTCCAGTGAGTAATAAAGATCTTTTATATCCATTGAGAACAGTGCGCATTTCCTCCCATGATTAGTGTCCAAAATGTTTACCAGTTCCTCCGAGTTTTTTAGTGAGAGTGAGTCTTCAAGCCTGACGTATTCTAGCCCTTGCTGTAAAAACTTTGAAACAACCTTTTGCCACGTTCCGTTTTCATTTATTACCACTCGAAGGGGCATCTCCACTTTATGGTCTTTTAGAAAAAACTTTAAACATAAGCCCATCCTAGACTGACTCATTATATTCTTTACCACTTCGTCCTTGTTTTCCTCCTTTAAAACCGCACAAACCCCCTTCCTTAGCTTTGCCATGTTACCATCCCATTCGTGGAACAACAACCCTAATGCATTGTCCGCCTTCTTCTGAAAATTCTGCATCGGTAATACACCAAATCTCCCTGATTTGTCCGTTTGAAGCAACTTCAATAATTTTGACTCCAACTCCTTCTTCACCGTGACCACATCTCTAAAATTCCTTTTCTCTTTTGGGTACCCATCGCCCATAACGCTCTCCAGTCTTCCTAAAGTCTGATCAATAAAAGTCGTTCTTTCATCAAAACTTATCACCCGCGCAACCTTTTGAACAGCAGAAAACACATCAACTCTAGATGGTTTGATATTAGGGCAAAACTTCGGTCCTTTAGCTAAAAAACACTCCGTTTTTTCTGACAATTGTACGTTGAACGGATTGACCACCCGTAACTGGGGTTCGGCCTCCTTATCGGTCTGGCGCCAAACTCTCGGACTGATCTCTTGACGCAATTTCATCAACTTTACCGCGTTCAATACATGCGTTCTTTTCACATACCATAGCCGGTGAAACTGGGCTTTCCTGATGTTCTCCCAGTGTCGGAAGTCCCTGTGTAACTTGTAGTCCTCTCCCAAAAGCTGGATCCACAGTCTGTCACACGCTCCTCGTAGTTCTTGTATCCTCCTGGTGGCTCCTTCTCTGTAGGCCCTCAGGATCCTTTTCTTCGATCTCCAGGACATGCCACTCAGTGACAGATGCTTGAACTCCGCCGGGTCGATGTAGTTCTTCCGTAGCGATAAACCAAAGGTGGCAACCTCTGCTTCCAGTTCCGCCAAACGTAGTCTCAACTTGTCCAACACCGCACACGCTTGCAGGACGATCGTAGATGGCGACGATTGGACAGCGGATTCATAAGAAAAGGGGATCAAACCTGCTTCGGGGACGATTAACGAAAAGACGGTCAGTGTGCAGGCGAGCTGGTGAATAGTATACATCTTAAAACCTGAGACTGTGGTTGGAAAGGTTGAAGGTATTTAGGAGAGGCAACAAGAAAAAGAAGAGGCAAGGTCTCAAACTCAGCTTGCCTCTTCTTTTTCTTGTGCCTCTCCTAAATACCTTCAACCTTTCCAACCACAGTCTCAGGTTTTAAGATGTATACTATTCACCAGCTCGCCTGCACACTGACCGTCTTTTCTGATAACTGCATTGGAGTAACTCTCGACGACTGAAAATATGGTACACGTGATGTTTCAATCACGATCATCCAAAATGATGGTGGAAGAGTGCGACTAGCGAAATGATCGACATAATCCGTACGCCAAGCCCCAAGGGCCGGGAATCTGCCGTCCGAGCGGTCGCACTCTGTCCGAGCAAAACAGAGTTGAGCGGCGCATTCGTTTCTTACATCTTTCTGCATGATCATGATCGAAACAACACGTGCACCCTATTTTCAACCACAAAGAGTTACTACACTTCACTCTTACGCGCGTATTGAAACCATATACGAACATATACCTTTGATCAGAACTGTTTCTCGCTACCACCGCTAGGGGAATCTTTTTGGCTTCTGGTTGGTCAAGAGAGCATGCCAAGCCCTCTTTCTGAGTCTGCCGCACGCCCTGGCTCTGCCCGCGCCTCCCATTGACCAAACTCTCTACATATACGGCTCTGATGTTACTGGCTGCTGACTGGCTGTATACACTTTGTAACGGGCGGCAGCTTGCGCCACCTAGCCTAAGTCTAAAAAAGACAAAAGCCTTTAGCCGGCTCCAAGATCTGTTACCCAATAAGCGTAAGCGTGGCACCGGTGGCACTCCCATGACTTCATCAGGCGGAAATCAAGGGACCACATCTGAAGATGCGCTTGTGTCCTTGCACGACTTGCAGGGGTGGCAGACGTCATACTAGACGCAGCGGACGTCGCGACAGGGAGACACTCTAGGCTTGCCAGCGTGTTCGGCGTAGAACCGTTCCAGGCAGCATACCGAGACCGCGGTCCGCTCGTCGTGTCGGGTGTGGCGGCCGATTGACATGCGGCGGTGCGCGGCTATACCCAGGCGGAATGACTAATGCCCCGCGTTTCAATCGCAAAGACTGCCGACTGCCGCGCGCACGTCCGACCTTGTTTGGTCTTTTTTACTCGGGCGTTGCTCGCTGGCCGACAAACACATTGGGCAGTAGCACTTTGGAAGCTGTTAGACAAATGAATTCCCGCGATTTGCCATCGATCTGCCGACCCGCTGCTCCTAGAGTCCCATTGAGGCCTCGTCCCGACTGCTCACGCGCGAGAGTGGAATTGCGCCTGCGGTCTATGGCCCGCTGAATACTCTGTTTCATCGTACATGCCGGTTCAGACACTTTCGTTTGGTTGCAACTGAACGCCTTGTGTCGAACCGCGATCGTTTACGACGAGACACGCTGTCACCATCTACGAGCTACAGCCCTGCAACTGCACTTACCTAGGGTGAAGGTTGAGCAGTATTTGCCACATCAAATGTACGCACCATCAATGAGAAACGGTAGCTCAAAACTAGGGTTCCGTGTTTTCTCATAAATTAAAAAAAAAAAGAAAAAATCCGAGATTTACTCGCCAGTAAAATTTCGGCAAATCCAGAATTTCGAGGTCACGATGGCAAAATAAAGAGCAAAAAGAAAAGAAAAATTGGGTTTTCTTACAAATAAATTTGTTTGTGGTTCTGAGGAGAGGCCACGCCATTTTTCGTCGAAATACCGAACTTTTCAGAAAAGGGAGTTCAACGTTTCGCTCGCCAATGTTCGTTCAGAACAACGGGTCACTGCAGTTCTGGGTCACCACAAAAGCCACTGTTGCGGTATCCAGTTTAGAGTTGTGTTTTTATAACAGTGAAAGCAATGAACCTGTGAATTTCATAGGAGGGGAAGGGGGAGGCAGCTGAAGCTTCCTTCCTTCCCAGCGACTACGTCCAGGTGTTGAATAATATTGCCAATGGCAAGGGCACCAATGGCAAATGTGGCTGCAGACATATATCATTCGATACAGGTGATTTCTTATGAATCTAGGCACGTTTGTGTCCGGATAATAAATTGAAAAGAAAAGAAAAGTGGGAATATATATATATATAGGTGAAGAAAAGTAAATACAAAAACAATGGACCGGGAAAAGTTAATAAGTCAAAGATGCGTACTGTCGGAGTTACTAATTCTAAGTTTATTACGACGTTTCGAGCGGGGACCGTTTTTGAACCACTCTCAATCTCAAAGTATTCAAAAGAGAGCGTCTATATTTTTTAGTGTGATATATATGCAAGTCGGTAAAACGACATTCCAACTACTATTTATTATTCGTCGATCCTATCTTTGCAAAAAAAAATCCTCCAACAAGCCTCCGCGAACAACTGTGACCTAAATTGCGGATTTTTGTTTTTAGTGGACTATGTTTAGTTTTGTTTTTAAAAGAATACCACGTGTAGACCCTTTCATTGCCTTCCACATTATGTAAAGTTTGTGTCTTAATCACGTACGAGTACTGAGAAATAAATTATCAAACAAACAAGGTTTTCCCTCTTTGTTCAATTTCAGCAAGCTGTAAAGAAAAAAAAAAAGATAATAATTTTAAATATTTTTCGCGTCCCGTTTTTTTTTTTTTTTCACACCCTTCTTTTAGCCAGCATACATTCCGTTAGAGGCATATGCACTAGTTTTGAGTTTTAAGCCTCTAAATATGCTAAAAAAGAGAAAACGGTTGGTTTATGAGTTATAGCTATATTTTATTCTTTATTATAATAATCTAAGGGACGTTGAATAAATACTCATATACGAGACATTAATGTCGTTAGGCGTATAATAACAAGTTTCCAATTCCAAACGTCTGAACACTATAAAATCGCAACTGCCGAAAGCGGGTTTTCAGACAATTTCCGCCAGTGCCATGATAGGAGAGGCCTCAAGCCTAAACCCTATACGCTACATAATTGATACTACGTTAGAAATATCAAAGTATAATATTGTAAAACATTAGAGTAAAATACACTTCCTATTGAAAACCTAGATTTTTAAATGCGAAATTTTATACAGTATTTTTAATGCGAAATGCATGTTGATAACAGAACATGCCATTTTTTTCGCATATTTAGAGGCTTAAAACTCAAAACCAGTGCCTATACCTTTAACGGAATGTATTCCGGGTAAAAGAAGAATGTAAAAAAAGAAAAACGCGACGCAAAAAAACATTTTTTTTTTTTATGCAGCGTGTTTAAATTGAATGAAAAGTGAAAACCTTCTCTATTTCATAATTTTTTTCTCAGTACTCGTACGTGATTAAGACACAAACTTTACATAATGTGGAAGGCAATGAAAGGTTGTACACGTGGTATTATTTTGAAAACAAGACTAAACATAGTCGACTAAAAACAAAAATCCGCAGTTTAGGTCACAGTTGTTCGCGGAGGCATGTTTGGGGATTTTTACGAAGATTGGATCGACGAATAATAAATAGTAGTTGGAATGTCGTTTTACCGACTTGCATATATATCACAATAAAAAAAAATATAGAAGCTCTCTTTTCAATACTTTGAGATGGAGAGTGGTTCAAAAACGCCACACACAATCGGCACAATCGGCATTTGCTCTTTTTTTAGCATATTTAGAGGCTTAAAACTGAAAACCAAGGCAAATACCTCTAACGGAATGTATTCTGTCTAAAAGAAGGGTGTGAAGAGAACGCGACGCGAGAAAAAGGAAAAAAAAAAATTTTTTTTTTTTATACAGTGTGCTAAATTGAACGGAAAGTGAAAACCCTCTCTGTTTCATAATTTATTTCTCAGTACTCTGGAATGCAATGAAAGGTTCTACACGTGGTATTATTTTAAAAGCGATACTAAACATAGTCGACTCAAAAAAAAAAAAAAGAAATCCGCAATTTAGGTCACACTTGTTCGCGGAGGCATGTTTGGGGATTTTTACGAAGATTGCATCGACGAATAATAAATAGTAGTTGTAAGCGTCTTACCTACTTGCATATATATCACACACACACAAAAAATATAGACGCTCTCTTTTGAATACTTTGAGATTGAGAGCGATTCCTAAACGCCACACACGATAATCATCCAAACCTCGTCGTTCTTTCCGGCTTCTTTGAGATTTTTTTTTCTCAGAAACTAAACATGTCAGGACATTAAAATAAAAACGATTGTTCTTCTTGGAACATACGCCACGAAATATAAAAATTTGAGGCAAAATAAAAACTTCGACTGGTGCAGTCGTGTGAAACCGCCCATATATATATATATATATATATATATATATATATATATATATATATATATATATATATATATATATATATATATATATATATATATATATATATATATATATATCAGATAAACTCCCAAAAACACCCTTCGAATTTAACGAACAATAAGCTCCGAAAACACGGAATCCTCCTGATGACATTGTCAAAAGCAAGCTCGTTTCGTCTCGAAACAGGCGACCCCGGCCGCCATTCTCCGACGGGCAAGCGCTTGACCATCCCTTTCTCTCCCCGGGCTTTTGATTGGTCTACCGCAACACGCCACGTTGGAAAGTCTAGACCGGTCCTATTTTCTTACGTCGCGCGACGTACCGCAAGCAACTTTTACAAGCAACCGCGTCCTGCCGCAAAAACGTCGTTCCGCACTTGAACGTGCGCGTCTGAGCTGCTTGGTTTCTCGAAAACGCTGTGTCCATTTTGTACGTACGCTTTTTGCTCATACTGAGACGAACGGGTTAATATCTGTAACTTTATTGGTCGAGCAGCTGACGGTGTTTAGCAACTTTATTAGAGAAGTTTTAACGCGACAGCGTTTAGGAGCTTGTGTCGCAGAAAATCCGGCGCCGGTGGAACCGTCAAATCCCATAATGCAACGGGCGCAGCCACGTGTGACGTCACACGGGACTGTGACGTCATGACCCTATCGACCCGCTAAATTTGGCGGAAAAAGCTTGCGCGAAAATTTGCGAAAAAGTTGCCCGCTAAGTTTAGCGGGTCGATAGGGTCGTGACGTCAGAGTCACGTGCCACGTGACGCTGCAGACTATAGGCCACGCACACACGCTTGTATGCGGCTTGGGAACAAGCGCTGGTTTATATGAGAAGGCTTTGCGAACGGCGCCCGATAACGCTATCGCCTTCCACTCTTAAAGGCGAAGCTTAAAGGGGGGGGGGGGGGGGGTGCAACGATTTCCGGACTTCGGTCAAAGATTTGTGGAAGTTGCCCTCTGACACTTCTGAAGTAAAGAACAGAAAACCGATTTCGCCTGCGCGTCCTAGTTGTTGCGTAAAAAAAAAAAGATAAATATTGGCATTTCGGGCACCCCTCAACTCACTCCCAGCCTTCAGGCTCACACCTGGTCGCACTCCCAGTGACGTCATTCGGAGTGCCGTGTAGGTTCCCGTGTGCTATCTCGGAGGACGCTTCCTCTCCCTCTCTCTGCTGACATTAGCCGTAGTTCCTTCGGCTGCCACTTGGGGCTGCAGGTGGGCGAAAAAGCTCGACTTTTGCTTTGAGATTGTGCAGCGGAATCGCGACATTTTTAATGAAGGAGGTGTTTTCTCTATCCTCGGGGAGACGATAAACAATGTAAAAATGACAAGATGCAAATTCTTTTAATCACAAAATCGTTGGACCGCCCCTTTAAGCGTCCTCCAAGTTTTTATTGTTATTTCTTATACATCATTTTTAGGCATTTTGTTTTTGCTCAATTTAGAGTTGTAGAGTCACGTAACATTTCGACGAGAGTCTGGCGCCGCGACCACTTTTCGATCTGGCAACGCTGGTGAAATTACAGCGCCGAAATCGAAATGGCCATTCCAGTTTTATTCAATAAGCTTCCAAGCAACCAGCCATCTCAACTGACTAGGCATGTACGAATAGTGGTTTTTAAGTTCGAAGCGAATACGAAACGAATATTAATTTTCCTCGAATAATTTCGAAGCGAATAATTCGAATAGTTGCGGGAAAAAGTGATTGGAAATCGAACACCATAATAAAATGCTGACCATTTATTCTCAACACAAACGCACGAAAGTCAATAAACCTCTGCTGAGGAGGAAGAGTCAGGCGTTCTCATGCAGAAACACAAGCTGCTGAACATGGTCAGGGAGCAGAAGCTCCCTCCTGCAGTTCACAATGGCTCCCGCACTTGAAAATAACCTTTCACTCGTCGTCTGTGTTGCTGGGATTGACAGATACCTACGGGCAACGCTGACCAGAGATGGGTATAGGTGGTTTTCCTTTGACTTCCACCAGACCAGAGGGTCTTCAGTGCGTGCTAGGAGAGGGCTCTTCAAGTACTCGGCTGCCTCGTCTGCGCCTTGTTGGCCTGTCTTGCGACATGCGGCAGAACTAAGGCTCGAAAAGACACCCCACACGGAGTCTTCCGGCAAGTACCACAGGCCTGTGCTAGTTCCAGTCGTTTCATCATGGAGGTCATTTTTTGACATGTTGTCTTCCACAGCTTTTGACAGGAGACTGCGTGCCCATTTTTTTCTCACTTTCTTCGATGTAGCAAATGTCCTTGAACCTAGGGTCCACCAACATGGCCAGCGCTGGAAGGCGCGACATCTTCAAATCCAGGAATCTTGCCCCAATGCTTCGTAGCAGGCTCGAGGCAAGTGATGCTGCCTCATCAGTAGAGTGTTGAGTCAGGACAAGCCTGGTGCAGTGCAGCAGTGGAATGACTTGTAACAGCGTTGGGTAGCTGTCCCCTGACAAATTAGTTGTTGCTTGCTCAAGGGGCTGCAGGACCTTCACTGCTCCACTCATGAGCTTCCACTCACTTGAATTCAGGTTTTCAACAGTCTCACATTCAGAGAGCTCAACCGTGACAGGCACACGAAGTTTCACGAGCCTGGCCATCATGGCATGCTCACTATTCCAGCGTGTTGGCACATCCTGCACAACTTCAAGTGGATCTAGTTGCATGTTTTTTTGGATCTCCATAAGGCGTCCACGGGCCTTCGCACTTCTCTTGTATCGGCCCACGATGGCTCTGGATTTAGCACAGAGCTCCGAGAACCCCGCTACTTCTTTCTTTGCATCGCTGACGCACAACTGGAGAGTGTGTCCGAAACACTGCACGCCACACCAGGGCGACCTCGCCACCGCAGATGTGAAGTTCCTCCCGTTATCGGTTACGACGTAGATTGGCAAGTTACCTGATGCTGGGAGCTCCCACTCTTCGATGACGCTCTCGATAAACCGTACACTCTCAAGAAAAAAGGGTGTAAAAAGGTGTATCGTTACACCCTTTGTCCCATATAATACACCCCCAAACTTCAATTCGACGTAAAGCGCCCTATAGTCGAACAGACGGCCCCAAATTTTACGACGGGCTTGATAAAGGTGCGATATAACTCATCAAATAGCTAAAGTACGTATCAAAGACCACATAAAGAAAACATCGAGTATTTACAGTAGTGCCACGAAAACCACGATTCCGTTTTTTGTAGTCAGTAAAACGTACATGAGCTATTTTAATAAGTTGTACCACATGGCTATCAAGCCCCTCGTAAAATTTCGGGCCGTCTTTTCGACTGTAGGGCGCTGTAGGTCGAATTGAAGTTTGGGGGTGTATTATATGGGACAAAGGGTGTGACGATACACCCTTTAACACCCTTTTTTCTTGAGAGTGTACCAGGTTATCGGCCGTGTGGGAATTACTCATCTCCGTGCATGCCAAAGCGTGCACATGCTGCCCGAAGTCTTTGTTCATCACGTGGACAGTCAAAAAGATGTAGCTGTCGTTCGCGCGCGATGTCCAGCCATCCGTGGTGAGGGAGTAGCACTCCGCACCTCTGCTGAAAATCTCCTGCAACTTTCTCTTAACTTCCTTTTTCTTCCACTCGTAGAGGTTCGGGATAACTGCTCGTGAAAAAGTCGTCCGCGACGGCACGCTGTAGTCTGGCATGGCAAATGCCACCATGTCAACGAAGCCTCCTTCTTCAACGACGCTGTATGGGTGCATTCCGCGAGCGATGAAGTTAGCAATCATCTTCGTCATGTGCTTTGCTCTTGGTCCCGTTGGTTTCATCTTCTGCTTGAAGCTGTCGGCTACCGATGGCTGACTCGGCGTACTCACGCTCTTGAGCTTGGCAGTATTTTTGCGTGCTTGACGTTCTTCCATGAAGGCCTATACGCATCCGGGTGCCTCTTTAGATGGGACACTAAAGTGGTCGTTGTACCCGTTGGAGTCTTGAGGATTGCCTTGCACTTGATGCATCGAGCACTAGTCCCCGGTGGGATCTTTAAGAAATACTGTAAAACCCTTTATTTTCGCGGCCTCTATATTTCGCGAATCGGTCACGGAGGACGTAATGGCGGCCGCTAAATTTCGCGAATTCCAGGCGCCTGCATTGAAACTCTTAAGGACCGAAATTTTCGCGTGCCCCTAATTTTCGCGAACTTTTCAGTTTGCGAAATTCGCGAAAATTAAGGGCTCGCGAACATTAAGGGTTTTACAGTAGTTCCAGATCGGGTTGCGATGCACAACGCCATCACTTTCGTCGTCCACGGTGGCCGCAGCGGACACGCCAGCCATTCAATCCAGCTTCTACAGTGAGCAAATGGAAACCTAGCAGTACAACAAAAGTACGCCGAGCACGTGCTGTCCACCGCAAGAAACACAAACAGAACGGACTTCCCGGTTCAGTGGTTCACTTTCGTTTCGTTCTCGGTCACGGATATGACTTTGTTCCCTTTTTTTTTCTTTCTGATGTTGATGCCCATGCGGCTTTCGCTAAAAAAAAAAAAAAAAAACCGCTCGACGCGGCATTTTGACGGCGATACCGAAACCGAAACTATCGAAAGCAACCTTGCGTCCGCTATTCGTTAGTGCCGAATACTTCGAAATTTGCGAGTATAAGAAATCGGATCGAAGCGAATATCAAATAATGTACAATTCGTTCGAATATTCGAAAAAAACTGAATATTCGCACATGCCTACAACTGACCCGTTGCCAAAACGTGTAGCGCCATCCGCGGCCTCAAAGGGAATGCCGGGATCGCCAGGAAACGCAGGCGAGCGGGCGAGGAGTCAGGCGAGCAAGTGCGCTATCCTGTCTCGCTCTCTTCCGTGTCACGTGGTACTTAGATGCCGCAGGGGCGAGGGACCTCGCGCGTCGCCTTTCGGGCTTTTTGCGAAAGATCTATTCACTCGCGTCTGCTCCCACGGAACAACTGACGAATATAAGGCATCCCACTTAGCGCATTACAAGTTTCCTTAAAAGAAAAAAAAAAAAAAAAAAACAGCAGCAGCCTCATTCGGTGCTATCTATACACGCTTTTATTATAAAAGCAAGGGCTCCGCGTTCTCGCAACTTTTGCTGCTGTTATGGTTGCTGTTTCCGCTGCACTCCTATTTGCTTCTCCGCTACAACGCCCCACGGTGTTCCCCTTCCGTGCGCGCGGTAC
The DNA here is from genome assembly GCA_013358835.2 of Ixodes persulcatus. Taxonomy (NCBI): domain Eukaryota; kingdom Metazoa; phylum Arthropoda; class Arachnida; order Ixodida; family Ixodidae; genus Ixodes; species Ixodes persulcatus. Next base: position 19,225 of record JABSTQ010003541.1, read on the forward strand.
GCGGAAAGATGCCTTCGCAGCGCATTCCGAGAATATCAATTGTTAGCTTCCGCCGAAATCGGACCAGCCTCGCGCAAAAAACGAAAAGAGAGGAGAAAAGTTTCGCGCTTCAATCAACATTTGAGACGATTTCTCGCCCTTCTTTAAACCGCTCTCTTTTTCTTTTTGAAAGAACGCTTCATGACAGCGTTTTCCTTTTCCTCGGCGTCAAAGCCCCTCTTCTCCGTGCCAGCTTCCCCAATCACAATCGAACATTTCCATATGTAACTTAGGCAACATGTGCACATATGTGCACCTCCCGTTTGCTGACCGCCATTTTGTTTCTGGATACCTTATTTTTTGCTCGTTCTTCGAAACAACAAATATATTGCACTATTTTTTTTTGCTACATTTTTGCTTACCTGTAAAACGGACCCAAGAATGAAAATTTCGGAGAGTGCAGGCTCTCCGGACTTCGCAACCCTGAGCAGAGAGCCCGAAGATTAGACATACCCCAATCGGAACACGTGGTATGGTTTGGCTTTTTTTTTTTTTTTTTTTTTTTTAGGTACCCGATCTAATGTCACCAAATCCTGGAAAAGTAGCGCCATAACCCCGTATAGTCGCCATTTTGGTTCCTGGAACGAGCAGTTTCTCCTTGACCCCTCCACTCCTGGTGAGCCGATCGAAATTCGCGGCGACTGATTGCTTTTAAAAAGACATTTTTCGTATACCGAGATCTCGTTGTCCACACATGGGCGAAACAAGAGCGCATCATCGCACAGGCACAGCAATGGGGCGTCGGTGCACGGCGGCATTGAAAAGTAATTTCCCCGTCTTGGAATACGCAAGAAGAAATAAGTGGTATGTGGCGATACGCGTGACCGATAAGTTGATAACATACACAGCGCCAAAGATGATTACATTGGCGAGAAACGCATTTAGCACGATGCCCATCTATCTTAGCGCGACTGGTTCAGACGAACCTCTCGAAGCTTCGGAGATTTGAAGGGACCGAAATGGCGGTAGCGGCGGCACCGATCAGGAGGGTTTGGTGGTCTGTATGTTAGTATCTGACTGCATTTTCGAAATACCCGAAATGTACTCTTTTCGGCACGCTATTTTTTATCTCCAAGTTCGGAGTAGTTATTGAGGAAAGGGAAAACTAAGGTGACGCCAAAACCAACATTCAAATTTCCCCACGCTTTCTAATGGGGCGACGTCAGGTGCTGTAAAGCTTTCAAGTCGAGCGGAAGGTCTAGATAGAAGAAACAGCATCTCGCGAATATTTTTCGGAGCATTCATTTCAAAAACTTCTTTTAACCGGTCAGCAACAAGGTGATCTGCCAAAATTAAAGCATTTGTAGTCACCTTTACGAAGTTGCCACTAAATAGGCTAAAAAAAACACACGATGATTAATTTTAGGAACTCAATGACTTAGCGAAATAAATAACATTTTGACCCATAATATAGGTTCACAGTTCAGACATCTCTAATAATCTGTTGAATCAAGTTTAAGGTCAATCAATCACCACAAGGCGGCGAAATCACACATATTTCCAGCGCCTGTCTACGAAACAAAGTCCAAAAGATCAAGTTTGGTTTACGGACCTCGGTGAGTTCAAACTACACGACACCTTATGTTGCTCCAGCAGAGCGGTAAAGACGTCCTTCGCTTGTCTCTTGTATGTCTTCCTGTTGTGTTCTCGCCCTCTAAGCTGTTGCTCCATATACACGAACTCATCTCTGTTACGTCACGGCGCGGTGGTGGCGCGTCGGTCGCACTTCCGGTCTGGGGCTGTGGGCAGAAGTCCCCATGCTGGACGTGTATTCCTGCGTTGTTTTGAACGGAACCAGACAAAAACCTGCCTTCTCGTCAAAATGCCGCAACTGGGGCCGTACCAAAGGAGTCGAGAAAGGTTTGAAGGTCAGTTTTCACGTGCTCGGTTCGTCCGAGAATCTGGATGTGCCGTGAAAAGGAAAAAGCAGACGCCGTCGGACAACGATTGCTTGGGCGGGAAGCACTTTGGGTTGATGTCACGGATACTTGTGGTCATCAGATTTATTTGTTTTGTTCCAACATAAGGCCAGAAAACCGTCAAGTTGTGCGGACCACCTGCGGACTACGTTTAGTGCGTCTTCAAGTTCAAACGGCCGCCTGATCGTTCGGACTGTCGTCTGCTCTCTTAGACGACGCCGGCCCGTAGACCAAATGTTGGCCCGGTACTTGCGATAAGAAGTAAGTGTAGGCCTCAAAAGACTTAAGTTTGAAGGTTGGTAAGCAGGCTCGATGTAAACAGTAGATACAAAGGGATGTTGATCATTGTTACCAGTGACCATCACCGACTTGTTATGCCTAATTCACTTGGTCCGATTCTGCTTGCGATTTTCAATATCGACGTCGACCATCTCAGCTACGATTCACGCTTTTGCAGCCCGAGCGGCGTCGCGACTGAAAATTGCGAGCGAAATCTCATCATGCGAATCAGGCTTTAGCGTACATACGCTAACATACACACGGGGAATGAATCGCCACATGTCACATTATTCACGCGAAGTTTTGCGGTGTAACGAGCCTCGGTAATTTCGCTAACACCGCTCAAGTAGTCAGACATCGCCAGGAAGACGTAGAATCAACAATTCGAACGCGAAAAAGGGCAGGGGGACTCACACCGACGCCAACAACATCGCATTTCAATGGTTTGTTTATGGGCGACGGCGAACTTCTTGCCCACACCCCTATCGCGCATGCGCGGCGCCGGTGGCGTCCGCTAGGGGCGCTCCGGTTTGTTTGTAAACATGAGTTGGTGTATACTGTGAATCACAAACTCACCCAAGCCGCCATCTTCAAAAACGAAATTACAGCGCTCCTTTTCTAGCTTGAATGTGTTGCATGTTGCACCCTAACCTCAAAAACACCAGTCTTCCGTTGAAAGGCACAAGAACACTAATTTTAAAGCTAAATAAACGATCTTTCAATGTGCACCTGGTGGATGCATGCGGAGCCTATTTGGGAGGAAATCTAGCAACGTTGGGGAACTTGCTACGTAGTCGTGACGTAGCAGAGTCCTTCGGAGCAGCGCCGCTCTTTGGCATTTCAACATTTTCCTTCTTAGCTTCCAAAAAGTCCAAGAAGACGGAAAGGGTGGACTCCCCTCTTTCTCGAACCCTCGTTTGTGCACCCGGATACAGCCATTCTCCCCCTAGAAGATTAGCCAGTCGCTCAAAACTCGGACAAAAGTTGCTTTCCCCACCCCGTCGAGCCCTAAGCTGACAGTGCTGTGGAAGCTACGTGCTCCTTGGGCCAGCCACACGCTCGTCACCCCACGGGCACTTCGAACGGCTCGGTTGTAACGCGTTGACGCTATTGGCACCACCACAACGCTTACAACACCACCAAGGGCAAAGCTCATAACCCCGCCAGACTTGCTACGTCACGAATGCGGGGAATCTTTTCTTTCTGTTTTTGTTTGCGCCGGATATCCCATGACGCATCGCGCTCTCCGTTCGTTTCTCTTCGAGCGCTTGCTCGAGTGCACCGTTTGGAACGAAAAATATAGCCAATCGTTCAAAATACAAACGTGCGATTATCATTTACGGTTATTATCCGTCATGCTTGACTCATTTCAGAACAAAATTTGAATATTTCAATTTTTGTTTCCGTACCCCTTTAAAGGGATACTACAACGAAATTTCGGCGCTCATTTTTTGGTCTATATCTGTTCAAAAGAGCAGTATCACATGGAACATACCAATATCTTGTTAAAAAAGTCTCGAAAAGGAATTTTAAAACGAATTAAACGATTAGCAAAGAGCACCTGGTGGATGTCGCTAACGCCTCGTTTGTAATGCTCGTCTAGGAACCTTGACAGCTAGTGACGGAGGTTGTCTCGCCTCCGGCCACGACGAGAGAAGGGGGGAAGGAGGAACTCCCCTCTTCCCGAGAATCCCTTTTGTGTGTCACAGAAGTCGCTATTGTCCCCCTACAAGATTATAGAAGATTAACCCGTCACTCACAATTCGTACAAAAGCAGCCGCTTCGGTGGCTGGAACGACTAGGCCATCCTCTCGGCGTCAGCCTCGCCGTAGCTTTGCTCGTCTCGAGACGACCTACATCACGATTGCGTTGGATGTCACGTGCTCTAAGCTGGGCCTTCTCCGAGCGCTTGCCAAGGTGGGCCGTTTATAACGAAAAATACAGCCACCAGGATCAAAATACAAACGTGCGATTGTCATTTACGGATATTGTGGATCATATATTCAACCTATTTTTGAACACGACGGGAATATTTCAAATTTCGTTGAAGTATCCCTAGGGCAACTCCGCTCAATTCCGAAAAATTTAGGCTTACATGTGATTCCATTTCACAAAGCACTACTAAACAGCTCTACGTCTTCGGATTTGCGAAATGTGGAATATTATTTGTGTAATCTTAATTTAAACATCAGCTGATACCAAAACCGAAACTTCGGTTGCGTCAGGCAACATTGGTCTCGTGTCGTCAGAATCATGGCCACGTCACGTCGAACCGCGTGGTCTTGTGACGTTCGTGGGGGCGAGGGACAGGACACGCGACGCAGGCATGTCGCTTCGCATGGCGTGGACGGTGATGGCCCAGGGGAGAGGGAGAAGGAGAGAAGACGAAAGAGGAGAGGGGGGAGCGGAGAAACAGACCGATAAGCGCACAAGGGCAGCGCAAACTAGCGCATCCGCGTTACGGTGATCACGTGGACGCCGTCGAGCCAACACCGGGATGAGAAACTCATGACGTCATCGTTCAATTTCGCTCTGAGAAGTAAAAACAAACAAAACGTGAGAATGACGTAGTCATGCCTCTGACGTAGTGGGTCAACGCTGGCCGCTCCAACTACGTCGCATTGACTGCGCTGACGATTGCGCCTCACGTCGCACGCTATGGCAGATTTCGGCGACTTGGCTCATTTGAATGTTTGCTGGCCAGTTTATTAAATATATAGACGGAATTAGATCGTAATATTTGACATGGGGTCTTCCTATATGATACTGAAGAGGGCTGCATAGTTTTCTAAATATCAAAAATGAAGCGGAGTTGCCCTTTAAGGATTTTACTTGTAGGCTCTGCGAGCAGTGTTTTTCGGCTGTTCGTTTAGTGGGACGCGCCGGATTCGCGTGACTTGCTTTAACATAAAATGCATTTTATCAGCCGAATTCATTGCTGCGAAATACTGGAAGTCTTCACATCGATGCACGCTCATTATTACACAGAAACGATCGCGCTTATCAAAACCCGTCACATTGAATACTGGAAGGTGAACGTGTGCAGAAAGAATTACGGAACCCAAATGCCCAAACACATTCCTCCCAAAAACGTTAAACGACAATATATATAGTAAACGATATTGATTTGGTTGCTATTAGTTTAGGGGAATTAAGGTCCCTCAGCTTAGTTATATTTGCCGTGTTTATTGAATTTTTCATTCTTCGTGGTTCGATGCAATTACTCGCATAGACATGTTGTGTGTTTATATTTGGTTTTTAGACTATGACACTTTCATACTGTTTCGTCGAAGCACTGTCCGCCACTGTAGGGGGGCCGAGGGCTCATGAAGATGCCTGTAGGCAGCTTTTTTTCCTCGGTCCCCACCATCGAGTGACGGAAATAAATCGATTAAGTACTATTATTAAAACGAAAGTCTTTTATGTCTCATCGTTCAGTTAACCTTCGAAGTCTTTGAGCGAAAACACGTCGGAGACACGAAAGGTACCAAAACGTTTACGTGACCACTCAGGCGAATTAGAGGCAACGAAATTAAGAAGGATGACAAAGCGAATTAAGAGGAATCAAAGTGAATTAAGAGAAATTAAAGTGAATTAAGAGTAATTAAAGAGAAGAGTAATCAATGGGAATTTAAGCACTATAAAGCGAATTAAGAAGAATCAAAGTGACTTGAGAGGAATTAAAGTGAATTAAGAGGAATTAAAGAGAAGTAAGAGTAACCAACGCTAATTAAAACGACAAAACTAATTAAGAGGATTTAAAGTGAATTAAGGGGAATTAAAGCGAATTAAGGGGAATTAAAGCGAATTAAGTGGATGACTAAGCGAATTAAGACGATGACTCAGCAGATTGAGAATAATGACTCAGTACATTAAGAAGGATGACTCAGCACATTAAGAGGGGTGTCTGTCTTTAACGCATCGGCGCTTGGGCTTTCGCCTTCAAGTCGTCTTAGGGATAACATAAGGGACCCAGTGAATTTTTATTACCGCGATAGCGTTTAGGAGCTCGTGTCGCAGAAAATCCGGCGTCGGTGGGACGAAAAATTCCACAATGCAACGCACGCAGCCACGTGTGTCACACGTGGCTGCGAGCGTTGCTTTATAGAATTTACCAGCTAAATTTAGCGGAAAAAGTTTCCCGCCAAATTTAGCGGAACTTTTTTTTTATTATTATCAGGAAGAACCATCCCGAAGGGCTGTGACGTCATGTGACACGCGACGCGGTCATGACGTCACACAATACCCTAAGACATCCTCATGACTTCATGTCACCGTTACGTCACAATAACGTCACTCGTCGTCACGTCGTGATGACGTCACTGTGACGCCATCCTAAATTCATGACGTTGCGTCACGTGACACCATGACGGCGAGTGACGTGACGGTCGTGCGACCTCGTGGCGTCACAGACACACCGCGTGTGCGCCCACCTTAATTCACAACGATGTCTGCGCTTCCCGGGCCTTGGTCACCGTGATATAATTTTCATTCGTATAACTTTTTTTTTTAATTAGTATAAAAATATATAAGTAGTATAATTAGTATAGTACTTTATTTTAGTCGTAGGCATCGCCGGAATGGAACCCCGTCCCTGGTTCGAGTGCTACGATTATCGATGCCGTTTTTCTTCGGAAGAGAGTCCATACTAATGCCTTCTTTATCGATTACCGGCTGTCCCGTACTCGCAGCAAAGTGCACTCACCCAGTGTAACACGAACGGTGCCAATCAATAAATACGTGGCATCTAAACCACGCGATACGGGCTGCTAGCCTGAAGCCACGGGAAACGCGTAAGAGAGCAACGAACAGCCAGGTTAAAAGACACAAAGCGGATGTACGAAACGTTTAAACGCCAGCGGACGTTAACAGTATATACCCCTAGTTAAATCGCAATCTTTTTTTTTTGCTTCGAGCGAAGACGTCCGCGTGTACAACCCTTTCGCGTTTAAAACTTCAAACCCCGTGACGTCACGCGAAGGCGGTGGCGCAGATGCTTCGCCCTTCGAAACGAACTTTGCCAGCTCACGTTGGCCACAGTCGAGCCAGAGTTGCGCGTTCAGCCATCTTGAAATCTTAGGCGGGAAAGTCACTCCTCGCGCGTGTGGGAGCCGTGCTCCGTCGATTGCGGCTGGACACGTGACTGAATTCGTGGGATAACGGCACCGCGCACGGAAAACAAGAAAGGAGGAGGAGAAGGGGGCAAAGGCGGGACAACATACGCCGGGGCGCGTGCAACGTCTACTTTCCTGCCACATTCTTCACTCCTCACGTGATATCGATCTCGGCGAATAGCGGTGCGGCGGCACCTGGAAAACAGAGGCGCAACTCTGTCTTCCGTAGGGAGCCTACGCAGAAACTCTAATGTTGCCCGCGCCGCAGCAACACTACCCGGGCAGAAGGCCGTTGTGCCGGGGTTTCGACGTCATCCGCAAGAGGCCGGGCCACAAATCGGACACGCAGCGTTCCATAAGTGAGGACACGGGTCCTGGCCGTAGGCTCGACCATGCACTGGCGTCCCACCTGCACACCGCGCTCGCTTCTATTCCTCGACGTAGACACTGTAGCACTACGGCCTTCTTGTAGTGACGTCGACCGTAGCGAGGCCATAAAGCCGCGGGTACACTGCTTACACGTCGTACAAAAGACGCGGCGCTCGCTTCCGACCCGATGACAAAGTTCTCCGCGGACACGCGGTAAATTTTCCGCGCGTCCACACAGTGCTCCACTCGCGCATTGTTGGAAGCCTGTTCACTTCATGTGTGCTTGGGACATGACTGCAGGCAGTTTTTGTATGCCCAATGAAACATGACTTAGATCACAGCCACCTGTACACTGAGAAAGCCTGGCAGATTCGCCACGAGAAGCGGCCACCGAAATGGAAAAGGTGGAGCGGCAGACAACGGATGAGAGGAGAGCCACGTGACTCGCGCCCCGCTGCGGCGAGACGCCGAAACACACTTCTCCCGAGCGAACAATAGTGTGCCTCGGGTCCTCGCCGCCGCAAAAGCTGCGCGCTGACGTCCAGGTTTCCTGAGAAATGGCTCTTTGATGCTCTGTGCTACCATATACTCGCGCTCCAAATCTCCGACCGGGCACTCTATGGCTCCGTGGTCGAACCGCCAGGCTTTGTGAGTATAGAGCAGGCTATGCTTAGATAGTGTGCGTAAACTGTTTTTTTTTTTTTTGTTGTTGTTGTTTTTGTATGACGCATTAGTGACCGAGGCTTAAGAGAGTGTCAGCAACGCAGCGCAGCTGTCTGCAAACTGCGTCATAGCGCGGTGTGACCAATGGTGTGCCGTACAGAGATGGGGATACGAGCCGTACGCGAACATTCTCCAATCTTCCTTTTCTGCATTGCGGGGTAAGAACTACGCATATTAGTAGAAGAATTGAGTCGGCTCGAAGGCAAATATTTGACAGTCAGATTATACGCGCGACGGCATTTCAGAGCAAAGGATGCAATGACCCACCGAAAGAAGGCACGAGGAAGGGGGTATGTTATTCGCACATTCACGATCCATCTTTCCCGGAAATCGCCGCGGTTCGAGGTATTTAGGCAGAGAACGCGTGTACACACGGCGAGCGCTGGTACGAGACTCTCGCTCGAAAGCCTGTCCTGGCCGCTCGAGAATCCATGGAACGCAAACGTGTGTTTTCAGACCAAAACCTCTAAAAGAATTTTTTTGCCATGTGTTACATATTGTATATGATTCAAGTAACAAATGCTGCTCGTTAAAAAAAAAAAAAAATATATATATATATATATATATATAAGGTAAACACTTACGCAACCTGTAAGGTGAAACACTGCGACGGCTGAGGTGTGACGTCGGAGCCGCTAAGGTCTAACTTCGGAGCAGATCAACTCAATGAACGGTTAAGGTGCGAACGCGCACCATATATAGTCCCCGTAGGCGTTTCGACAGCGTTTTGGAGCCAACGAGGAATGTCCGGTAAAATTTTGTCTTTCAAAAAATAACTAAATTATATCGTCATTGGTTTTAGGAATATCATCCGCGCAATATCCGAATTTCTAATCCTCCACCGCGCGAGTCATTTAATTTTAAACAGAACCCAACTGCTCAGATTGCACCCGCAAAACACGCGGCATTTTCGTTGGCAACAGCGCAAGCTCTGACGTAACACCGTGCAAAGAGAGTCACTATACAGCTCTTGACTGCTGTCTCAGGAAAATAACCTCGTTCTAAGAAAGACAAAATGTGCGGTATTGAGGGAAGCTTAGTTCTTCGACGAAGATCTTTGTACGCACCATCAATCACGTTCATCAATACCGGGAATAAGTCAACGTCCGTGACCCTGACGTTACCTTGCCTGATGTGACGTCGCGACGGAATCAGTCACACACACTTGCGAAACTTGGCGTGAAGTTTCGTATTAATGTTTATAATTGATTTAACGAGTATTGGGCCGTATTATAAATAAAATAAACATCCCATCTGACTATATTTAGGCCCTTTCTACGTGACCAGCGCAAAAACTTAGCAACTTCCGGATATCACCGGACAATCTCTTTAAGTAAAGATCGTTTCGTGAACCCGTTAAACAATTTTATCGGACAATAACACCGCCTCATGGTCACCGAAGAACACTTCCAGAATCGCGCTCTCAAGTTTTAAGCGTGAATCTCCACCTCATTTCACGCCCCTGGTTTCGCCGGCTTCATTCGTTTTACCGCTCAAAAACCTTTCTGACATAAGTAGCGAAAACACTTTGTTTTTACTGTTTTCATGATCAGCACTCTCATGTTTACGTTTCTACGTGCCGTCATGGTGTTACGTGACGACGTATTGTGACGTAACATCTGACGTCACACAGTGTCGCGTGACGTCATGACATACTCACGGTGTCACCTGACGTCATTAAGTCGCGTGGCGTCACTGTGCGACGTGACTCGACATGGCAATGTCACGTCATGGTGTCAGCTGACGCGAGGTAACAACAGGTAACACGTTAATGCTATTAATGCAAAGTGGCAGGCGAACTGGACAGAACAAACGATCGTTAATTCTGTTTAGCCCGCCCTCAACTTTGCATTCATTGCATTCACATCGTAACCTTAAAATGCTGGCAGTTCACCCTCTTTGGTGCAGCTGATAAGACCCGTTTGCTCGACTGACGTCTAACTCCTGGTTACCTGAACCGGTAGAGCGCTCGCCTGGAAATGGAGAGGTCCCTGGTTCGATACAACGCCCAGGCGGATTTTTTCAGCACGCACCAATCACATCGCTCTGCTTGGATATTCGTGTTTGTCCTTTGTCCCCCTGTTCCCCTTGTCCAGGGATTATTATCGTTTAGGTGACGGGATGCGCGGCGTGACGTCAATGTGGAATCTTTTGGCGGAGGGCCGAAAATTGCCCGCGTCTATATGAAAAAAAAAAAAAAAAACATGAAGTGACATTGCACGAGTTGCATTTGGCTGAATGCCTAAGCCAAGCGATTTTCCACGCATGCACCGCACCAAAAGCGTCCGTGGGCAAACCCGCGACCCGTTCACGAACAATACATGTTCGCCATCCCAAACATCTTCCTTCCAACGAAAGCCAAGACACACGCCCAAAATGTCGTCCTCGTCGGACGCATTGTCCCCCGTCGAAAGAGAAGAAAGACCTCGACGCCGCAAAACAGCCGAGACACCGGAAGTCGTCCATATCGACAACAACCGCGGCGTCGGGACACTCGAGAAGACACGAACAGACCGCGGGCAGACGGCCACGCAGCGTCGCCCCTTTCCAGACAGTTCCCAAAGAGGAAAGAGATAACCCCGCCCTCTACTCCTCGCCCCCTCAAAAAGTAAAATAGAAAAGTTAGGAACGCGTACAGTCACATCCCGTTAATATAGATACCCCGCTACATAATACGGAGATTCGCCGAGGGAGAGCGGTGAGGGACGTCGGAACGTCGAGCTCCGATTGGAAGGATTAGGGGGTAGAGGCAAAAGGATAACTGCCTATGTCCCTGCTCACTGTTTCGAACGCGTTGGAACGCCGAACACCGGCGTCGGAACGCGAGGCACTGCGTGAGGAACAGCGTCCCCCGTCATTCTGATCAAGGCTCATTGCTCTCCTCCTCACCCTCAGACTTCTATTCACATAGACAACGTTTGCGAGGAAGAATTTATTTATCCGTTTATCTACAAAAATAACTCGCTGAGCCGAAGCATTCTAGCGAATATCATTGAGTATATATATATATTTCTTCTCTATATATATAGTCTTCCTGACGAAGGCCGGACTCCGGCCGAAACGTCGAAGATTAAATCGTCCGTTGTTGCTGTTTTCACCGAGGGTTTTTTCTTCCCAGTTATATATATATATATATATAAAGAATGTCGTTTGAAGAACATGAAAATGTAACACATCAGTAGAGGCTATTAATTAAACATTCTACGTTAATATTTATAATGGCAGACTCAGGACTCAGGCAATGCATACCACTCAAAGATTCTGCAAAAAAAAAAAAAAATCGATATTTTTAGTATAGTTGGCGCGACAGAATATTTCGCTTGATTTTCCCCGGATGATCAACGGGACTCGAAACATAGTTTTGTAATCCTCAGTCGCGTAAGCAGACGCATTTTTGTCGCGTCAATACGGACAACTCGCATTACGGTTGATTCGGAAAAGCCGCAGTCTCCACCGCTCCCCCATCGTACAAAGGACGCGAAGTCGGCTGCAGACGTGATGTCAGGATCCCACGCTTCGAGCATGTTCGAAGCACGTAACGCTACGTACGTATATGTATCGGCTTCGAGCATGCCCGCACACAGTGTTTGTATGAGAGGACAGTCGTACGAGGAAGAGACACAGCGTTGGCAGGTGTCCGCATTAACGAGACGTCGCCGTATAAGAACATTCGGGGACGCTCGGGCGGCCTCGAGAGTCTCGGCAGAGGGCCCATCTTGGCGCAAAGCGACGAACAGGGCCAGCCGAAAGCGATTCCCCGGCCTTATCTCCACACGCGGACAATTCGGACACAAATGTAGCGCGGCCTGTCTCACGCAAACCTATTTCTCTCTTTCCCGCCCACACGCTTTCTTCCTTTTGTCTTTTTTTTTTTTGTCGCTCTGATTGCAACCAGTGGTGCGAGCGAGGGCTAATTGCAGAGAGTCAAATTTGTCGAGTGGACCTCCAAGAGATAAGTCCGCGCCCAGCCAAAAGGCACTTCCAAATATCAAGAGCCAAGAGAAAAAATGAAAGCCGTTTACAACTCCCTGTAATGCCGAATTGGAGCGCAGCTCTTGAGGAGGAGGAGGAGGGAAGGGTACTCAGGGGAGGGTATACCCCTCCTCATCCTCCTCCTTCTCCTCCTCCCCTCATCCTTCGATCTCCTCCGGGGGGGGGGGGGGGGTCACGTGACCTCGAAGGGGGAGGTCACGTGACCTCGGGGGGAGGGGGGCTCGCGCGGTGCATGTCCCAACATGCACCGCTCGGGAGAGGGGGGAAGGGGGCTCGCGCGGTGCATGTCGCAACATGCACCGCGCGGTTACGCCGACGGCGACGGCGACGCCGCTCAAGCCGGAAACGAGCGCCTAAGAGCTGCGCTCTAAAAAAACAAGGAATTGCCTTTAATAAGGCTCTAAAGGGTACACTCCGGCGTTTTTTGTTTTCCTTCGTGGTTCCCAATTTGTTTTAAAGTTGACTAAACACACATACAAACATCGCTGAGGTAGCAACTTAAATATTAGGCCATATATTTGTTTTTCGCAAATTTATTGAGTGTCTAAATTTTGTGCCTGCACCCCCCCCCCCCCCCATTTCTCTCTTTCTCTCTCTCGTCTTTTCTTCTTTTTTTGAGCTGAAAAATTTTTTTTTTTAAATGACGCCAGAGGCAGGCATGCAGGTGTCCATTGTTTGGGCGGTCGAATTTCTTTCCAACCGAATGCAAGAAGTTTGAATGGTATGAAACGGATGTTTTGAATACTCCCTCCAGCACTCGAGCGGGACCACAAATCGAATGAACGGCACACTCTGTTTCCGGACTGCCTGCTCGACCTGCAAAAACCTGCCCGCCACTAACGTCTCTATACAGGGTCGTCGAGACAAACCCGGACTTTCTCCAGATTTCGTCTCGCAACAATACAGTCAAGCTAACCGGCCGTATTGCGCTTCTGCGGCCACGCGATTCGACAGCGGATCATCGCGTGAGAAACAATTCGCAACTTGCTCAGAAATGAGCGGGGAATACGACCGGAGGGCAGCAATCCTCGCATCGCTTCGCGCCGGAAATTCGCCTAAGCAAATCATTACGTGCTATCGCTACAAGAAAACACACGTTTACAGTATTGCCAAGACGTTCGGATAGTCTGTCCGCCAGGAAGACGCTACGCCAGACCGAGCAAAGCGCAGAAAATGGTCGATATTTATTTTTTCTTCACCTCGACATTTTTTGATGAATATGGTGAATTTTCCGTATTTATCTCGACAACCCTGTATTTTAATGTTGCTTTAGGTATCGCTTTCATCTGCCGATTTCGCAATAACTCGTAAATATTTAGAAATACTGCCTATCACGCCGGAAAGAAGAAGAAAGGGCAGAAAGGAAGACAAACAAGTTAACCTATGGTATCGGAAAATGACTACCCGCGGGGGCTCGTTCCTAAACTAAACAAAGTTTCTGAATACCCCGTCTTGACTCTTTTCAACATGCTACTGTATCATCTGTAAATTAAAAATACCTATTGAGAAGACTGCAAACAAAGGTTATGCCAAAACCATTATTAAAATTTTTCCGTACCCTCCAGTAGGCTAACGTCGCTGCAAATCAAGCAAAAAAAAAAATCTCGGCAGGGATTTTTAGCAATTTGTTACCGCGGAACAAGGTATCTATCGGTTTGCTAAAGATCCCCAATGTACACGTTTCTTTTTTTTTTTTTTCGTTCTGCTGGCGTAACGTGAAAGAGCAACGTAAAAGAGCAAGTTGGCCATGTTAGAACATGACCAATGTTCTGGGACAATTCCGCGTAATAAAAATGAATTGGAGGAAATATCGAACTTCTTTTTGATTTGCGTTCTATGATATCAGGCAATTATAGTAATGGGGAACGTTACGGTATTTTGTCCAGAAAATCAGAAATAGCACGTCTTTGTGAATGTGGCCCATTGGGTTCAATGCGAGCAAAATTCTAGAGCCGTAAAAAAAAAAAAAAAAAAAAAAAACTATACGCGTTTAAAAGGAACATATTCCCGGGGAACATTGCGACGTCTGTTGTTGTTCGGTTGAAATTCTCATTTAGTGCGTACGCCGATGTCCAAGAAAGTTGGGGATATCCTTTGCGTCTCCATGTGTATTGTGCTTAGTGTCCTATATATTGCATATTGTCAGCATGAGCATGAGATGCAGGTGACTTGCGGTCGTATCTCGACGTAAGAGTTACCGTAAGCTCGGTAACGTAAGAGAACGGTTCGAACCAGCCTTTGCGGTGAAAGAAGAGTTTTAGTAGATCGTTCCAATCCCTCCGATACCCGACACTCCGCCGACTCCTTCGAGCATGCATCCCATCGTTATCGGGTATCGTTATCGGGTATCGTTATCGGAGGCATCGGAACGATCTACTAAAACTCTCTAAAGATGCGAAAAAAAAAAAAAGAAACGCGATTTTGAAGTGTGTCAGGGTTATCCGATAGATGGCGCCATTGAGTTCGTTGCCCCCCCCCCCCAAAAAAAAAAAAAAAGAAAAAAAAAGGGGCGAATAGGACAGACCAAAGTGTCGAGGCTTCCAAACCGTGAAACGACACACCTTCCGGGCCACTAAAGCGGAAGGCAACACCGGACGCTCCCCCATCGAAGAAAACGAAGACTGCGACCACGTGGGATGCGCCGATCGAGGTCATGACCGCCTGACCTTTCGCGCGCGCGCGCCAACCCCCGGAAAAGAGAAGAGCGGAGGGCACCCGAGGCAGCCGCTCATTCTAGGCCGCGCCCCGGAGCTGGCAGTGACACTGCAACCCTTCACTCGGTTTTTGCTACCATCTCATTAACGTTAAAAACAAAGGTTAAAAAACTACGTTAAAACTTTCAGTACAGAACGTCAATATCCGCTGCACCCAGGGTGCAGCGGAAACGGACGTCTTTTCTTTTCTTTTAGCATATAAATTAATTTTTGTTTAATTTCAAATCTCACTGTTTATGCATTATAACTGCGGCATCAGCTGTTCATAAACGCAGAAAAAAAAATGAACAAAAAGGAAATAATAGTTTACCCACAAAAACAATAAAATGTAAAACGACCACGCTTTCAAAAATACCCACTTTATTAGGGCACAAAAAGCACGCATGCTCCGAGATCAGCATTATCATAATCTGTCAATCACCAACTCCGTCGCGTTTCGTTATAATAAACGGGGCTGAAAAATAAAGAAAGTCCTATCCTCACTTTTTTTTTTTTTTTACTGAGCGGTACATACAATTTTGAATTTGATTTTTTTTTTCCCGAATCATTGGCCCCGTAGTGCTCCTAGTCTTTTGGCAACTTGGACTAGAACAGCCGGCCAATTGTTACGTTTGGTACCGCGAAATTCAGTATCTATTATGCCCGCGTCCCACTAGAGCGACAGACAGAAACAAAAGACAGCGACAAGCCTCAAACCCATGCAGCATGCTCGCGATGGTACCTTTGGCAGGCGTTTAGTCGTTCGGTGCTCGTGAAGATAAGCACGAGCGATTGCAAGCCTGCCAAAGCTACTCTCGAGTGCATGATGCTCGTGTTTGAGGATAGCCTCTTTTGTTCTCCAAAGCCTGTCAAGTCGCGAAAGACTCTGGTTGGAGGCTTGTCGTTGTCGTTTATTTCTGTCTGTCGCTCTAGTGGGACACGGGCATTAGGGTATTGCCATCGTAGCCTTTCTAGGTGATCTCTATATATGCTGTCTCCGATTCCACTCACAACTTTCCCCTTACTAAAAGGCCTGGTGGCACTGTAGTGCTTCGGAATAAATAAATACGCGTGTACATAAAAGGGGACAGAGAGACACTAACCCTGACAAAAATCCCCGCGCAGCTCTTACAGACCGTACGCAATTTACGGGAAAAGTATACGATCGAGCACACCCATATATACGTCGAGACCGGTTATAACGAAGTCGATTATAAAGAAATAGCGGCTACACCGAAGCGATCACGATTTCCCTTTCTCGTTTGCACTTCGTTCTAACCAAAGTCGGTTATAACGAAATAGCGGATATAGCGAAGCGATCAGGATTTCCCATTCCCTTTTGCACTTCGTTATAACCGAAGTCGGCTATAACGAAATAGCCGCTACAGCGAAGTGATCACGATTTCCCATTCCCTTTTGCACTTCATTATAACCGAACTCGGTTATAACGAAATAGCGGATATAGCGAAGTGATTTCCGATTCCCCTTGACATCGCTATAACCGGTCTCGACAGTATATATAGTACTAACAACGTTTACGCCCCGAAGGGCGTAAATGACACTGTCCCAGGCTAGCGTATAACTACCCTAAAAAGAGTGTTGGCTGTCCTAGCTGCTTCTTCTTTTGCGACTCCCCGAGATGATATGTCCGCATGCGATGCGCGAGCAACGAGGACCGCGCGACAAATGCGGTTGAAAGCTGCACTGCGCGACACTGCGAGCGCGGACGGGACATGGGAGCTTTTCGGCGTTTTACTCCTCCAACGGAGTATCGGTGGGCACTCCCGAAGAGGCGGACGGGAGCATTATGACGCCGATAACACGTCATGCGAAGGGACAGACTGCAGCCACTGTCCGAGGTGCGTTTCTTCCTTGTACGACGCTCACGTTCGTCATGCAACAAACTGTCTGCAGACGTCCTCGAAATATGAATGAAGCAAGCATACATCGTGTCCGCAAATGATTCTGTCATGCCTGCGGCCAACACTTTTGGAACATGTATGTACAGTATGCACACGAGCTCGGACGCATTTTTGGTTTTTGTTAATTTTTTATATATTACTTTTTAACGTGCGTTAAAAAAAGTTACAAAAAAATGACTTGCAAAAAAAAAAAGAAAAGAAAACGTTAATACTGTGAGAGGAAACATTTTTTGAGTGCGCCAGAACGGCACGTTCGATTTTTGAAGTTTTCATTTATGTCATGTTTGGTGACACTTACTACGCAAACTACAAATATCAGAAATCTAAAATATTTTGAACTTGCATTAGGTCGTGGGAACTATCGATTGAAATATGTACAGCATTACGGAGGTTATATATTTCGCATCAAAAACGCCCAAACATAGCTCCTTTGACGTTTTGTCACTAGATTTCTGCGCCGTTATCTAAACAAATTGAATAGCTACAGCATTTAAACTTATGCCATATAATCTTATTAAAACGTTCTTTCGAATTATATAAAAATCACTTCTTTATCTAAAAAATTCTAATGTTTTTGTTACTCCAAACTCCTCCTAAAGTACAAAGATAAAAAACTTCCAAATGCAATTAAAAAAAAAAAGGATCGAATTTCTTGAAATGTATAGTGATAGTTCTCCATCATACTCTCGCGTTTATTGAAAAAAAAAAAAAAAAAAACATGTTGCATTATTTTATTTTCTTCGGAGTAACAGCGATGCAAAGCATACCTTCTACGCCGGCATTTTTGCCCAATGCCACACACGATATTATCTTTTGATTCCGCGTATTTTATTACTAGATTTTTTTTCTTTTTGGGCTGCGTTCAAGTATTGGGCTTAAGTTCGAGTATTCTACTAATTAAAATAATACCCGCGTTGCTTTCTCTCGTTATTATTTTAACCAAAAAGCCCGTATTGCCCCGTAAAATTTCGAGTACTAGGAGCTTTCGGTAAACGTTCTTCGCAAAAGCGGGACAAAAACAATCGTAATTCCTTCTAAAACATTTTTTTTTAGAGACAGCAGTAGAAAAGCAAGTACAGCGGTGCAAATTATACGCGAATATTTAAACCTCTATTCACGATGAAGTGGGACTGTTTGAGCGCAAGCTCGTTACACCGCTATTCATGACGGTTGTACGTCCGGCTGACCAGGGTACGACTTCACAGGCGGGCTTTCGGCTAATAAAATAAAAATAAAACATACAATAGAAACGAGTTAAGATATCGAGCGTACAATAGTCGGTTACAGGTCAAGAAGGAAGTGGAAGCTCCTCCCACCTCTTTCCACTTCAGCGGAGCGAACGGTGGAGAGGAGGTCGCCTCCTCTCCAGCGTTCGCACTACTAAAGTGGAAAGAGGTGGGAGGAGCTTCCACTTCCTTCTTGACCTGTTGGCAGGAGGGCGTTCTGAGAAGTCCGTCTTTCGTCCCACTTGACGCCAGACTGACGAATTCCGCTAAGCACTCACCTGCGCCGCAATAATTCTAACGAATGTTAGAAAATCGATAAACTCCGAATGTGGCTAAAATAGGGAATGCACGAACTGGAGGATTTTCCCCCATCCTCTTCGGAGAATTGCCGTCCAGATCTTACACACTGCGAAAATTTATCCGCTTCGCTATCTTCTATTTGCGTTTACTAAGATAGCACAAAATACACTATAGAGACGCTGTCAGTCGCTGCCACTGCTGAAGACGTTCTGTCAAGACACAACTACGCAAGACTGGCCTTTTACGGCATGTAGCCCATTGGTGTTTTATCTTTTGTTCGTTTTCTTTTTTGTTTTTTGTTTGTACTGTGTACCTGAATCGTACAAAGACTGCCTGCCCCCCCCCCCCCCCCCCCCCTTTTTTTATCTACAGCCCCACGTGGGCATTTAAGGGATCAATAAATGAAATGAAATGAAACTGCACTTCGTTTTTTCATGACCGCAACGCGCGTGTTTTCTTGGCTCACGGTCAGAAGACTCCGCGACCTCCCGAAAGCATGGCAGGAGGGAGAAAGAAGGAAAGCCAATGCGGTATTAGCTTTTCTACGAAGCAACGCACGGAGTAAGTCTGAACACGTGACATTCCGTTCCTCCGAAAAGAAAAGTGTACCAGGGGAAGACAGGCGATGATTGAGTGTGCTTGATGGTTCCCTAAAGCCCCTCTTTAGGTTCGTGAGGGGGGCCACCACCGTCTTGTGGGGTTTGCTTTCTGTTTGAGCAACCGCCTTTCTGATTTAGCGCTGATTAGGTCGGTGCCGCTAGTATTGCGCGCGCGTCGCTTTTAGGGCTCGCGGCATTTCGCTTTTGACGCCGGCGTGGGCTCCTGGGGATGATAGCATATATTGACGAAAGTGTTGCTTAGCACCGATGCCGCCAGCGAGTCAAAGCGATAGCACGTCCCTCTGCAAACTGCGTGCACGTGGAGCCAAAGCTCTCCTCCTCCTCCCCCCCCCCCCCCTTCTTTTTATTTACAACGCGCACTACAGCTACTACTACAACGGATGCCATCCAAACCTCGTAACTTTAAAATTGGTTTCATGGGTGGTTGTGTGGGCCTTAGGTTTAGCGCCTTTGCTTTGCTTTCCGGCTCTGTCACGTCAAACGATGCAAGAAGAGAAAACAGCTTCCGCATCGGTAGAACGCCACGCTTTAAATACACCGACAACGTGATGATCGAACGTTTTGCCGGGACACATTCGGGCCTAGTTTAGTCCGCTGTTTCAAAAAGAGCTCGTTGCCACGTACATAAACTAAGAGAATCAGAGAGCCGGTGTTGAACTTACTCCGCGAGGCTTTCGAATTCTCGTCCCGGAACGCTGCGGCCGTGACACAGCACCAATCAGTTCGTGCATTCCATATTTGCCACATTCGGAGTTGACGGATTTTCTCGCACTCGTTAGGAATATTGCGATACATGCGAGTGCTTAGAGAAATTCCTGCCAACGGCCGCATTCAGTGCGCTCAATATCTTTACTCTTTTTTTTTACTTTTTTTAATTTCATATTTTGTATTTTATTTTACTCGAATAAATAATCAAAAATATGTTTTATCTTCACGGACGTCTTAGTGAAAGTCTGCCAGTGAAGTCCCAGGTTTCCCTTGGCCAGCCGGGCCTACAACCGTCACGAATAGCAGATTAACAACAATTGCTCGGTGGCTCAAACATCCCCTCTTCATCGCGAATATAGACATAAATATTTGCATATAATTTGCGCACTTCTTACTTTTCTACTACTTTCCGTTAAAAAAGGGGTAGTAGTAGCGATTGCGAGTGGAATAAATTCGGCTAAAGCTCCTAGAACTTCTAACTTTAAAAAGCAAAACAGGCTTATTGGTTAAATAAATGCGAAGGGCGATCGACGCGGGTATTGTTTTAATCGGTAGAATACTCGACCTTCAGCCCAATACCCGAATACAGCACAAAAATATATCTCTAGTCATTAAATACACGGAATCAAAAGATAAGTCGGTCTTCGCCATTGGGAAAGAATGTCGGCGTGGAAGGTACACTTTGCAGCGGTGTAACTGTAAAGGAAAAAAATAATGCAACGTGACTTTTATGAACAAACATAAGAGTCAGTGAAGTTCAGGAAAATCAGATTTCTTTTTTTTTTCGTTGCCCTTTGAAGTTTTGTAACTTTGTATTTTAGAGCAAGTTTGGGGCGACATAAATATTTTGTTTTAGATAAAGCACTGATTTATACATTTTTCGAAAGACCGTTTTAATAAGAATATATTACGTAAGTTTAAATATTGTAGCTATTCAATTTGTTCAGATAACGGCGCAGAAATCTAGTGACAAAACGATAATTGAGCCATATTTGCGCATTTTTGAAGCACAAGGTTTAACCTACACAATGCTGTACATATTTCAATCAATAATTCCCACAATCTATTATAAATGCAAGATATTTGAGATTTCTGATTTTGTGGCTTGCGTAGTAGGTGTCACCAAACATGACATAAACGAAAACTTCAAAAATCAAATATGCCGTTCTGGAGCACTCAATGTTTTTTTTGTTTGTTTTTTTCTCATCAAATATTATGTTAGTTTTTTTTTTGCAAAATTCTTTCTGATTACGTTTCCTACACGTAATAGGAGTAATATATAAAACAAAACCCAACAAAAAATACGTCCGGACTCGCGTGCATGATCTTATGTGAAGAGAGCCAGTATGTAACTATGTTTTGCCCTATGTATCTTTCACTTCGGGCAGGTGTAACCCTCCCAATTCCATACCGAATGTTTGGGTCACAATATAAAATTTATTGGTAGATTGAATGACTGATTGACGAGTCCGATCCGTAGGCAGTTGGTGAGTCAACAGTTTCTACAATGAATGACCACAAAGAATACGCACACAAAAATACTAAGCTATACAGTAATTGAAGCAACGTAGCGAAAGGTCAATACTGGAACCGGAAGTGGAACAAAAAGTTCCAATTACATACGTTACAAATGTTCAGTTTTCTAGAAATCAAACATGCAACGTACATCTTTTGTAGAAATCGTGCCTAGATCTATGTTACAGCGGGTGATTTAAAAGCCGAAGAACTACCTAAATGTCGAAGCATTTGCTGCCCATGGTAAGATCTGCGTGTAAGAAGTCTCAAATACTATTCATTGTCGCGGGTAAGGTAAAATTTATTAGTCTGCTCTAAAGTTGCTAACTTGGTTCAAATTGTAGCAGCTAGCCAACGATGGCACCACTGGAAGAAGAGAAAGGCACGACGGACACGGGGGCACGAGGGGAATAAAAAGCGTGCATTCCGAATCGCCATTCTGGCTGATGCGTGCTGCTTCGAACATGGTGGCAGCGGCTAAACTTATCGTGAGCGAGGCACGTAAGTGGCCAGCCTATGCAGGAAGCCAGAACTGACAACAGTGGCAGCGCGACCGAAGACCGCGAAGGACGCCCACGAGAGCAGACAGCGAGCATCATGACCTGTCTGTTGCCCCCGCCGAAGCAGCTAGACCCAACCGGCGAGCCTTGGAATACATGAAAAACGTGGATCAGGGAATTTGAACTTTTTGCGGTGGCAACGCACCTGAAGGACCAGCCAAGCAATGTTCAAGAAGCAACGCTCCTCGTCTGCATCGGAGAGGAAGGTAGGCGGATTTATAGCACCTTCACATTCGAAAACGAGGCCGACAGAGAGAACATACAAGTTCTGAAGGACAAGTTTGAGCAGCACATGAAGCCAGCTATAAACCTAACGCACCGCGAATTTGTTTTTGGAAAGAGAGATCAAAAAGACGGCGAGAAATTCGATGAGTGGTTGACCGAGCTAAGGATCCTCGTGCGAAACTGCGAATACGGTGGCGTCGAACAACGCATGTTGAGAAGCCGAATAATACTCGGGACTAAAGACAAACAGCTACAGCAAAAGCTTATCAACGACAATCCCACTTTTGAGAAAGTACTCGAAATGTGCCGAACAAAGGAACGAACGCAGGAGCAGTTCAACGAAATCCGCAGAGAGTATGACCGAAATGAGGATGACCGAAGTGAGGACCCACCAGGAATACAGTCGCTGCGAAAAGACCAAGCGACATGCCGCTGTTGCGGTTTCGTACACCGCACGAGCGCATGCCCGGCTACAGGAAAGCAATGCCTTAGCTGTGGCAAAGTTGGACATTTTGCAAAATGCTGCAGCAAAGGTCCACAGTCATCTAACAGCCGACAGCAGCGCCAAGGAAAAAGAGGAAGAAAATACGACCCCAAAGTCCGCCAAGTTGAGCGCGAGGACACTGACGAAAGCGATGAAGACTATCTGCTCTGTCACCTAACAGTGAACAAAATAGACAAAGAAGACCGCTGGAGTGAGACAGTACAGATCGAAAAAGACCGCCTACGCTGCAAGCTCGACACAGGAGCAAATTGCTCCGTAATCCCAAGGAGATTACTCAGCTTGATCTCAAGTAAAAAAGTCCGCAAGTGTGACACTACACTGTCATCGTTCTTTGGCCACAAGAAAAAAGCGTGTGGAAGAGTTACCCTGACAGTGTCAACTGGAGCCTCAACGACCCAAGAGGAGTTCTTTGTGGTCAAAGATGATGTACCAGTGACACTGGCGGGAGAACTGAGTGAGAGGCTCGGATTGCTCAGACGCATAGCTACAGTCACAGAAGGACCCAACGATGCGACAAAGGAAACAGCTACAAGCTTGAGTGATCCTACGGGACCATATGCAGATGTCTTCCATGGACTCGGAAAAATCAGGGGCTTTACATACAACATGAAAGTAAACCCTGGTACAAAAGGTGTTGTACGCCCAGCAAGGAAGGTACCGGTGGCTCTCCAGGAGAAGGTCAAGCGCGAGCTACATAGAATGGAGAACGAAGGGGTAATCACGAAAGTCAAGGAGCCGACCGAATGGTCCAGCTTCATGGTAGTTGTCGCAAAGAAAGAAAAAGTGCGCATCTGCATGGATCCAGTAGACTTGAACAGAGTTCTGAGAAGAGAACACTACCCAATGACGACAATGGATGACATCGCCACCCGAATAGCCGGAGCGAAAGTGTTTTCGGCTCTGGACGCATCTTCTGGGTTTTGGCAAATAGAACTCGACGAAGAGAGTTCGAAGTTGTGCACAATGAGTACTCCCTATGGGAGGTACAGGTTCAAAAGGATGCCCTTTGGGATAAGCACAACTCCTGAAGTTTTTCAGCGCGTCATGAACGAGATTTTGGAAGACCTCCCCGGAACAGCAGTTGTGATGGACGATATACTAGTCTGGGGTAAAACCCAGCAAGAACACGATGAAAACATTAGGCGCCTGCTCCAACGCTGTCGAAATGTGAACCTACGACTCAACCCCAAAAAGTGTCAATTTGGCACGACAGAAGTTCGTTATCTCGGGCAAGTACTAACCGGGGACGGCATCACCGTGGATCCAGACAGGATCCAAGACATCTTGGAAGTGAAAGAACCTAGAGATCCCAAGGAACTTCGAACATTCCTTGGAATGATCACATACCTCTCTAACTTCATACCACGACTTTCTGAGCGAGCAGCACCGCTGCGGGAACTGCTAAAGAAGGAGAGCGCGTGGGTATGGACAGAACAACAGCAAAAAAGCTTTGAAGACCTGCGGAATGCCCTGACAAAAGCACCAGTGTTGGCATATTACACACCAGGAAAGCCCATAACGCTCTCAGTCGACGCAAGTCAATACGGCGTGGGAGCCGTTATCACCCAGGAAGGAAAGCCACTAGCGTATTCGTCGAGATCCCTGACAGCAGCACAGACAAAGTATGCGCAGATTGAGAAGGAGTTGCTTGCTATTGTTCACGGATGTACCAAGTTTCACCATTACATATTCGGACAGCCGTGTGTAACAGTAGAATCGGATCACAAGCCGTTGCAAGCTATTTTCACCAAACCACTGCATCAGTGTCCGATGAGACTACAACGAATGAAGATGGCTCTCCAGAAATACTCGTTGCAAGTGAAGCATATACCTGGAAAAGAGCTGCTGCTAGCAGACGCACTTTCACGTTTTCCCGCTAAGGAAACACTGGAAGAAGAGGAAAAGTTCCAAGTAAACGCGCTAGAGCACATATCAGTTACTCAAGACCGCCTTCAAGAAATCCGAGAGGCAACCGCAACTGACGCACAACTGCAACTGCTGCGTCAGTATGCGCGGACTGCATGGCCGGAAGAGAAAGACCAAGTGCCGCAACTTGGAAGGCCTTTTTGGTCATACCGGGAGGAAATCCATGAAGAAGATGGACTTCTACTCCGATCCAACAAGCTAGTCATACCTACAGCTATTAGGCAAAAGATCATCAATCTGCTGCACGCAGCACACGCAGGCAAGGAGAAGATGAAAAGAAGAGCTCGAGATATCCTGTTTTGGCCAGAAATCAACGCTGACATCGAGGGCAAGTACGACAACTGCAGCATATGTCAAAAGTACAAGCCAATTAATGTCAAGATGCCACTCTTGAGTCATGCGGTGCCAGCACTGCCTTGGCAGTATGTTAGTGTGGATTTCTTTACTCATGAAGGACGGGATTTCATAATCATGGTAGACTTCTACTCATTTTACTTCGAGGTTGAAGAAATGAAAACCACCACAGCTTCCAAAGTTAAAGAGTTTTGCTTGAAGGCCTTTGCAACACACGGACTCCCTTCGAAACTTTTAAGTGATAATGGCCCGCCGTTTGGGAGCGACGACTTCAAACAGTTCCTGAAAAACTTGAAGATCGAGCAAGTAACTTCAAGCCCTTACCATGCCCGATCAAATGGCATGGCCGAACGAGCCGTGAGGCAGGCGAAACAATTGCTGAGAAAAAGTACGAACACGGAAGAGTTTTACTATGCACTTCGTGAATGGCGCAACACTCCACGAGACGAGGTCCTCCAATCACCAGTACAAAGACTGATGAGCCGGCATACAAGAACGCTGTTGCCCGCCAGGCGTGAACATTACCTACCTGTTATCGTGCCGCCCAAAGCCGTCACACAACGGCTCACAAAAATAAGGCAGCAACAGAAGGCTAGCTATGACAAGTCCTCTCGAGCACTAGCAGATATCGAAACAGGTTCTCAAATTACCGTCTACAACAGCCTCAAGCATACGTGGTCACCTGCCATAGTAGTGGGCCATTCTACATCAAGATCCTACAACATTCAGACCCCGGAAGGCCAAATGCTTCGGAGGACACGCGAACACTTAAGACCAGTGGCACAATCCCCCCAACAGACGACCTCCGAGGCTACAGAGCCAGTAAACGATGGCCAAGTTGAGTCTGAGCCGCACCCGCTGCTTCGCTGAGGAACAAGGGATAGAAGGCCACCACAACGATATGGACATGACCACGATATTTAGACTTACACAGATCTCTAAACTCGTTTTTTTCTTTTTTTCTGAGAAAGGAGATGTAGCAGCTAGCCAACGATGGCACCACTGGAAGAAGAGAAAGGCACGACGGACACGGGGGCACGAGGGGAATAAAAAGCGTGCATTCCGAATCGCCATTCTGGCTGATGCGTGCTGCTTCGTACACAAATTATAGCTCTTTTTTTCATTTTTGATAATGATGCCTAGTCTAAAATCATACAAGGTAGGCTTTTTTCAACATGGAGATTATTAAACATGATCTCGGTATATGAATCATTGCATTACCGATCACACTCACCAATTTTAATGCGAAAGCATTAACTGTCCCACGGAGCGAACCGACGTCATCATCTTTTGAAGCCGCGCCAAACGGCACCTTCCCCTGTCCCAATGAAGCGAAGCCTGTCGTCTGTAGCAGAAATCTGATGGACAGGCTCCCATTGGCTGGCGCGCGTCATAGTTTCGAGGAACGAGGCCCCCATTGGCTCTCGCGCGGCGTAGTTCCAAGCAACGCCGCCAGAGAAGCCCTTTTTACGGCGGCGCAGCGCACGCAGCGGCCCGGCCGCCGGTGAGAGGGAGCGCCTGGCCGCGGAACCCGCACGGACGAAGTCCGGAGAGGTTGCACGGCCGAGCTCAGCGCGGCGCGGCCAATTCACGAGAGCGCGCGCTCGGCCGTCGGCCGCTACCTCGGCAGTAGCGAAACGTGGCCGTCCACGCCAGTACGCCGCAGACGAACTAAGGGAGCGGAAGAACGACATTCATGCTTTTGCATTCACAACTCCTAAGAAGTGCTTAGGTGTCCTCGCAACTTTTTCTGAAGCAAGTAAATATGATCGAGATTGGATCCCGCGTTTGTACCCCATACAAGTAGATCGTTATCCTGACACCGATAACGATACCCGATAACGATACAATAGGGGCTTTTTAGCAAACCGTTATCGTGTTTCGCGTACCGCACTACCGGAGCCTTTGAAGCGTGCTTCAAAGCGCGCGCCCCGCGGTCACGGTCTCACTCGTACGCGCGCTTAAAACACGCTTCTAAGGCTCCGGGAGTGCGGTACGCGAAACGCGGTAACGGTTTGCTAGAAAGTCTCCAAGGAATATGCAAAGGCGACGGAGAAGCATAGGGTATCGTTGTCGGAGTTACGAGAACGACCTACTAAAACTGCTTAGTGACAACAATTTTCTCGCCATGGCGTTTCCCATATGGGAATGGGGTACAGCCTCAGCGCGACTCCATCACCAATGCGAGGTTAGTGCTCCGACCCTTCAGCTAGGCACAGAGAGGAGAAGTGAAAGCGGACTAGACAAAAAGCGATTTTTCTCCTTACAGTTATCGCCATCGTCATCACTTCCGTCGTGGAGAGGGATGTTACTAAAATGCCCGTCCGCCTGCGTGACGTCGCACGCAACTTTTCTCCAAAGTGTTTGCATCGCACGTTACGCTGTGACATGACGTGACGTTGCGACATCACGCAACTCTGTGACGTCACGTGACATGCAAAAACGCCTCATTGACACTGCCTTCACGCGAAACTTCGCTTCTCGTGGCAGGGGCATGGACGCCGAACCAGCAGCTGCATTCCGCTGCTGACAAGGTCCGTGGAAAGTTCCCACAAAAATCCACCCGCTTTAAAATCACTACATTTGACAGAATGTCTGAGCCAGGCGCCAATTGTTTTATTATTTTGTCTTCGGTAAACTTTATTTGGCGTGTGTTTTGGTGTGTCGTTCACAGCTTGTGAGAATAAAAAAATAAAAAAAACGGTGTTGCGGAATTTTTAATTTGTTTCCCCAAGTTCCACTTTTGTTATCTCTATAATACTGATAGCGTTTTGTTTGTTTATCTGTGTGTGTGTGTGCGTGCGTGTGCGTGTGTTAATATTAATAATAAAGTAAAAGGGAGCGTTCTGCGCTGAGCCGCAGCTCCAACTTCGCCCACTGAACAGAACGTTAACGACAATCATAAGAGGGAAACGCTGTACTTCTCGAGCACGTGGTCACAGGATGAAAACCGGAAGCATCGACCAGCCCCGGAATACCGGAAGCGTGGAAACGAGCGCGCAGGTAATAAGGGCCGACGAAGAAGGTTTTCTTCCCAGCGTCGCCTAGTCCACCTTCGCTGATCCAGAAAGACGCGGTTCCGCCGGCGGAGGAAAAGGGGAGGCCTTCTTCCCTATCGGGGAGAGACGGACAGGAGGCGAAGGACGCGTCGTCAGCGCTGGCGTCAGCATTTCTGCTGCCGGTCACGGAGCCCCCTGTTGACACGCACCTTGGGAGGGTTCGCGCAAACGCCGACGCGCTGTTTTGACGATGACCGGCGTCGCACCTAGAAGCGCTGACCCTGCAGCCAGGTAACTAGAATCGAGGGTCGCTATCAAATCATCTCTTTGTTCCCATTTGAAGAAAAACAGAGGTAGAGAAAACACACACACACACACACACACACACACACACACACACACACACACACACACACACACACACACACACACACACAGACACACACACACACACACACACAAACGTATGGCACATTTATCAAGCGACACCGGGAAATGTATATATATTGGGATAAAAAAAATTGAAACGTTCAATCCATCCATAACTCAACTATTCGGGACACCTGTGGGACAAACCATTAGACAAGTATTTACTGTTTTTCGGATACTCACTGAAAATTTCGATATTAAGTTCACAGAAACGCTTTAGAAGGGGGGGGGGGGGGGTAGATCTTAAACTATGATCTCTCTCTCTCTCTCTCTCTCTCTCTCTCATTTCGGAAGCTGTTCCTACTGCCTTCTGCTTTCACTTATAACTAGGGCTCCGTGTTTTCGGAGTTTATTTTTCGTCAAATTCGGAGGGTGTTTTTCGGAGTTTATTTTTTGCCGAGTTTATCGGAGTTTATATTTCTTTGATTCCCAATTCTCCGAAATTCGGAGTTTAATTTCGCAGTCTTTCCTATTAAAATAAATACATAAATAATAACCGAATGTAAACGTATGCCAGATAAAAAATAAAACGCGCTTGTGTCAATTGAAATATCTTCAGTTGGATTTGGCGTTGGTGCCAGTGCCATTGGCAATACTAATTTATCCACGACAAGTCACACACAAGCGGCGCTTCGATAAACGCCGATATCTTAAAATCAATAAACTCCCGGAGTTAGTCGCTAGGAAGCTCGTCGTCATCCCATCCTCTTCCATCAATCTAGCTCGCGGCCGCGCGAGGTGGAGTGGTTAAGGAGGTAATAGAGAGTTTGAACTGCCCCTCTTCCCAATTTTATACAATCCCTTTGGTCCATAGCTTTCAGTGTTACTAAAACATACCCTTTCCTTTCTCTAAATCACAAATCGCATGGCCCAAACTGAAAACCAAAAGAGTGGCTTTTGTCGTGACCCGAATGTACAACGAACGACCTGTTGCCCTGTATCAACCTTGAAGAGACAAGCGGCAAGACCCCTTTTGACAACGGTCCGAGATTTGAAAGATAATTATGGTGGAATTTTCCCAGGACCATGGCTCTGTGTTGACCAAACTTTAAAAAAAAAAAAAAAAAGTATTTTACTTTTTTTCTTTTGCCGGGGGGAGAGTGGCATTGACACACAAATATTCGGAGTTTATCGGATAAATCCGAATTGACCAAAATTTTACCGGCGGGTGTTTTT
Organism: Ixodes persulcatus; assembly: GCA_013358835.2. Lineage (NCBI taxonomy): Eukaryota > Metazoa > Arthropoda > Arachnida > Ixodida > Ixodidae > Ixodes > Ixodes persulcatus. Next base: position 48,819 of record JABSTQ010003541.1, read on the forward strand.
CGGACTTTTTAGGATTTATCCGAAAATATGGAGCCCTACTTATAACTAGGGTTCTGTGTTTACGGTAAATACCGATAAACCTCGAAAAATTAGCCTTCGAACTTGTTTTACCAAAATCGGGGGAAAAAAATGAAAAAAACAGGTTTTTGAGTAACGAGCGCCGTCTAGGGCTTTGTCCGCGAACTATAAATAAAGGAGAGTCCAGCATGCCTCTTCCCGTCGGATCACATTGGCATCGTACCGTTGTATCGGTTTTCAATGCTTTTTATGCACCATAATACAGATAAAAATATATCGTAAAAAAAGACAAATTACGCGCTACTACATACACCATATTATTTCCGTTTTTTTTTTCTTTTCTGTGCAGATGCGAATCAGCCAGAGCCTGTACGTACGTTCACCTTCTTGACACTCTGCGTGTCAAGAAGGTGGACACGATTAAAAAAAAAAAGGCGCTCGATTAAATATGGCGGCTACACTCGCACCTCGGAAAGCCTTCTGCGCAGAGCTACGGGCAAGCAGGAGTGCGAACGCACGTAGCCCAAGGAAGTGCTCTCCTATAGCACGTGCGGTCCTGCCAAAAAGACGTCGTCATCAAAGCGTGTCTCCGCCTTTGACTGCGCTGCACGCGAGAGCCTTTTCGTGTTTCCAATACCAGCCTGCCTCCCGCATCCCGAGCGATCCTTCCGGC
>JABSTQ010003542.1:0-25857 GCA_013358835.2 Ixodes persulcatus
TCTTCGTTAGGGCTACATTATTTCCTGAGTTCAAAGGTTTTGTTATTGTCTGTAGATCGCTTGCTTTTACCAGTATTACTAATGTGCGCGAATGATGTTATGCGAGACTGTTTTTCTTCTTTTTTCCCCGATGCAGAGGCTGTGTACTTGCTCAAGGTCCATCACTAGCGGCAGAACTCTTTCGGAGACGGGAGGGGGGGGGGGGGAGGGTTGATTGATTGCCTCCCTCCCTCCGCCGTATTGTTTACTGGTAAACTTAGAATGTCTTGAAGAGCGCGGTGCCCCTCCATCGCCGACGCCAATCACCGTGCTTGCGTGCGGAGAGCTAGACCCGACAAAAAGCAGCGATTGATTTATTGAGCAAGCCCGTAGCTTCCGCCGCCCAGTCGTCTGCAAACGACTTCATTTTCGCGATTCGTAATCAGAAAAGAATTGCCTAAATTGGTGCTGCGATGAATTCACCCCATAGTGATTAATGCATAGCATACCACTTCCGATCGCAAATATTTGTGCCCGCGAAATAATTTTTGACGCCGGAACTCATTCCTCGCAAAATATCGAGCTCTAAAGATTATTTGCTGTACACGTGTTTTGTATGATCCAACATGCGTGCAACGAATTTCACACCTCCAGAAACATTCAGGCTGCTTCAAATGGTGAAGCATTTATTCTCTTCCTACTGGTGTTTCTTTAGAGGCTATCTAGTATTAATTACAAGCTTCTGGGGAAATTTACAAGCATGTCCTGAATTAAGGTAGTGTCTGACCAGTTTTTGGTATCTATATTTTGTTCAGTGCAAGTATATAGTGTTAGACATGCCTCACCCAATCCCTGTTTCTTCGTTCGGTACTGCCTTTAGCGAATGGTGTAAGTTGTAATTGTTTTTAATTGTTGCGTGATTGTAGTAAGGTGGTGAGATGGTACTAATTGAACACCTTGGAAAATAGTTCGCAAAATGTCAAGGAGATAAGGAGAGTAACTCGTAGACCTCATGCAAGCGCAGACTGAACTCGCATAAATCAGAGAAGGAAGAAATAAAAAATGCGGACGGAGCTCGTGTACAGGCCCAAGTGGAACGCGCTGATTTACCTGTTATCAAGAGCAGATTAAAAAAATAACAACATAATTTCCATGTCAGTTAAGGTAACAGATGGATGGCTAATACATAAAAACAACTCAATCTCTCTCTAAAAAGTACGATGGATTGTCACCTTCCTATGCACTGTTTACACTGCTCGTGTATGTCATCCTTAGGAAAAACGTGAGTAATTAGCAGATACTATAAAAACATGCAAGAGAATTATTTTAGGCCTTTATTATTCGTAGTAAGGGCGACCAATGTGTCCGCACATCCGTCTTTTACGTGAGCTGCCGAGGAAATCGTTTTTACAGTCTTATGCATATGGGTGAATTAGCACATTTCACTTGGACCTGTTCAAACTTTTGCTAAAGCTCCTTCCGCATTCTTTATTTTCTTTCTTTTCTAATTTATCTGTGTTGGGAGTCTGCACTCGTATGTAGTGTATGTATTCCTCTCCTTTATTCCTTGTTTTTTGTGTGCTATTTTTTAAGATGTTCAATCAGAATGAACTCACCACCTTACGGCATGGGAAGGCTGTTGAGTGTCTGCAAAACAATCTACCTGACATCTTTGCCTCATGCCCCGGTTCCTGAAGCTCACATTCTCCGAGCACAGCCTTTTTGATTTCTCTCATCCTCTTACTTGTTTTCTTTTGTGTTCAATAGATCGAGTTGCGAATGTGCACGAGTCTGTGTCCTACATGTTCCTCTTTTTTTGTCCTTGTCTTTTTGTGCACCTTTTTTTAAGTTGGTCCATGATATTTTTATTATATGTTTTGATCCGTGTTTTCATCTTTATACTTACTGCAGCCTTTCCCAATTAGACGTTGGCATTCATTTTCGCCATCCTGATGTGAGTGTCCTGAGACGACACAGAATGACAGTCTCCTCTGCTGAAGTCCTGGCTTCATGGAAGTAACACCTTTTGGCGGGCTAGTTGGTTCATGATTTGTAGAAATAAATGAACTGCGCAAAGGTGCAGTTCTGTGTGCAAACTGCGCTCCGTGTGTCGTACTCGTTTCTACCTCTGTCCTCGTCCTTTGCGCAGTTCATTTATTTCTACACTTCATGGAAGACTGCCAAGGCTGTTCATGGTAAGGTGCTTATATATTGAGCAATATAATAGCAACTTATTGCCGCTAGGATTGTTTTTAACACACACTGTATTTATGGGGTGGCCTTTAGCGACTTTGATGCCACGCACGTGGAATGAAAGCCTGAAGAGGAATTGTGCATTTCATTCGTAAGCGAATGCTGAGTTTACAACAGAAGTGTGTTGCGTTGCCTTGCGTTGGGGGATTGGTGGCCGACGGCGCTAGCAAACACCAGCTTGGAGCACATGAAGCCAAAGCTTGCACTGGAAAACACAGGGACCCTGGGCTCAATCCCCACCCTTGTCCATTTCGATCTGGATGAGCATTGTACCGGCATGCGGTCGTATATCACTACTGCGTGGTGCAGGTTGAAGACCCCAGGCTAGCAGTCGTACTGCACTGGCTAAATTGCTCATCTACAGCGAGCGACGCATCGCAACTTTGAAATGGCTGACCAACTACACGCTCTAGACATATCCACAGAACCCTAACAGAAGTGTGTCACTACTTGCAACCAGTCTTTCTGTGTGTGTTGTATTTGTATTTTGTATTTGTTTATTTAGTGTTTCCAATAATGGCTGAAGCCTTCCCATTGGAGCGCTTGTTAGTAACAGCACACAAACACGAACAAACGGCGAGAGTGGTGAACAGTGCCACTCTTGCCGCTTGCCACCGCGCCCGTTAGTTTTCGGAGAGATTTTGGTCTCTGCGGTATTTGGTCATATATCGCACATGGACACAACCAGGGCGCTGTACCTACAATTCAACACTTGCAAGACTTGCGTGTTGGTGGTCGCACTTTCAGAGTCATTTTAATGTTGCATAAATGATAGAATGGATGCTTGGGCGAGTTGGTGAACCATATTCTATGGTGACAGCGCAAAGAAACAATCGCTCACCAGATACTCAGGAAGACAAGCACACGCGCTGAGCTTACAACTCGTGTATTCGACTACTTCGTTCCTCTCTTCAACGCCTGGGTTGACTTTCCAGAACGTGATAAGCAGAAAAATGGTCTACTTGGTTTGAGGTGAACATCTTGGCGAGAAACAGCGGCAAAGAAACTTAGACAAGAGTGAAGGAACAAACACAACAGGATGGCGCTGAACTAACAACTGTTGTTTATTGCACAAAAGTGGAAGAAGGAAAACAAGAAGCATCTTAATCAGATAAAAATATATAGACACACACAAACGTGCCAACCAAGCAGCATATTATGTAGCGATAGGCCCAATCAGTGTCTACGTAATGCCCGTCATAGTCAATCGCAGATACCCGAACTCTGTCAGATAACGCCACTGACGGTTCGCTGACGCATCTCCCGCCAAGTTCTGAAATAAAAAAGGCCTCGATAATTTCCCTTGTCACCCTGTCTCTATGTCTGTTCAAAACAGTGGCTTCACTAAAATTAAGCTGGCACATGCAGTCCCTGCAGTGCAAATGTAGTGGACGACCACCATTTTTTTTGTCGAATTTAGTCTTCCTTTCCCTCGCTTTAGCTTTTTTCAACAGGGAGCTAGCCACCTCGGTAAAAAGGGCTGGTGGAAATCCTGAAAGTTTCAGTCGGTTAACCTGGCCGTTGAAGCTTTCCTTCATCAAGTGGACGCAGGACTTTTTTCTCGGGTCTCCCCTAAAAACGTCCTGCGTGTGCTTGATGAAGGAAAGCTTCAACGGCCAGGTTAACAGACTAAAACTTTCAGAATTTCCACCAGCCCTTTTGACCGAGGTGGCTAGCTCCCTTTTAAAAAAGCTAAAGGGAGGGAGAGGAAGACTGAATTCGACAAAAAAGAATGGTGGTCGTCCCCTATCTTCATCAGGTTTCCCATAACCTGAAACAAGTCGGAGGTCGGTATGGCGTCCCGGTTGTGTTCTCTGCCCCACAAAAAATGGGTCAGATATGTGCTAAGGTGGGTGCTATTGCCGAAAAGCGGTTAAAACAAATGCCCCAGAAAACACGCAGTGCCGTTTGTGGCCTGTGTGTTTGGCGTGGTCTATAAGATCCCCTTGTCTTGTGGCAAGGTGTACGTTGGACAGACGGGCCGCTGCCTAAATGATAGACACAGGGAGCATTGGTATTCACTGAGGGCTACGGTCGGGGGTTGCTACCTTTGCACTGCAGGGGCTGCATGTGCCAGCTTAATTTTAGTGAAGCCACTGTTTTGGGCAGACACAGAGACAGGGTAGCAAGGGAAATTATCGAGGCCTTTTTTATTTCAGAACTTGGCTGGAGATGTGTCATTGAACCGTCAGTGTCGTTATCTGACAAAGAGTTCGGGTACCTGCGATTGACTATGACGGGCATTACGTAGACACTGATTGGGCCTATCGCTACATAATATGCTGCTTGGTTGGCACGTTTGTGTGTGTCTATATATTTCCATCTGATTAACATGCTCCTTGTTTTCCTTCTTCCAATTTTGTATAATAAACAACAGTTGTTAGTTCAGCGCCGTCCTGTCGTGTTTGTTCCTTTACTCTTGTCCAAGTTTCTTTGCCACTGTTTCTCCCCAAGATGTTCACGAAAATAGGAAGCCCTTAAAGTCACCCCTCTCCCTCACTGCTATCCTGAAGATAGAAATTGGAGCTTTTTGGTCGACAGCATTATAGGACTACTTACACACTTGTTCTTCAGATGCTCTATTCCTTGCGCTTCCATTATTTCTCTTGTCAATGGGTCTCGACTCTTAGCTATTAGGAAACAATTCTCAAAATGTGCTACACAACCACAATCCAGACAGTGGGTTCCCAAGTTTGCAGCGGCGACTCAGTGGGTGTTATAAAAATGCTTCTTCAAACGATCATTCAAACGCCTGCCAGTCTGGTCTACATAAGTAGCGTAGTAAGGCGTATGTAGGCCAGACTGGCAGGTGTTTGAATGATTGTTTAAAAGAGCATTTTTATAACACCCACCGAGTCGTCGCTGGACATTTGAGAATCTACTGTCAGGATTGTGGTTGCGTAGCACATTTTGAAAATTGTTCCGTAATAGGGAGGATTTGAGACCAACTGACAAGAAAAATAATGAAACCGCAAAGAATAGGACATCTGAAGGACAAGTGTGTAAGTAGTCCTTCTATAGCGATGTCAACCAAAGAGCTTCAATTTCTATCTAAACAATAGCGGTGAGGGAGAGGGATGAATTGTAAGGGGTTGTTAAAGTGCCAGCTGAACATTTTAAGGACACACACACAGAGACGAACAAACTTTATCAAGCATGAACCAACTAGCTCAGCTTCAAGCCGTCACAATGTAAGGGTTTGCTTTTTTCGTTTTTTCTTTTGTCTTGTCTTTCGCTTTTTTTTCTTGTATTTTGTGCTATTTATTCTGCTTATCACGTTCTGGAAAGTCAATCCAGACGTTGAAGTGAAGAATGAAGTAGTCGAATACACAAAAGTTATAAGTTCAGCGCGTGTGCTTCTCTTTCTGAGTATCTGGTGTGTGATTGTTTCCTTGCACTGTCACCGTAAATATACAAAAAATGAATAATGACATTAGCATACTTGTCGTGCCAACCCTGTCACACTTGTTCCGAACTCTGATCTCCATGAGATCACAATACCATCGTTTCTGTTGTAGTGGTGCGGCATACTCTATACTTGTTTTGCTTCAGTCTTTGTAAGGGGGACGCTGTAATCCGATTATACTCATCTATGGTGTACTAGATAGCACCATATTTGCAGAGCTGGTCTTCGGTTTTTGAAGTTCCATCGAAATATATTTCAGCTTTTAAGTTATTTGTTATTTGGCATGTAAATGTACAAGCTTATCTAGATTGAAGGCAGCAAATATCTTGCCAGCACTCATGGTACGCGTTTGAAGTATATTGCGTTAACTTAATTGACCCAATCGTTGATTTTTATTTGTCAGTGCCTCTAGCGAGTTGTGCATGCTAGTATTGCTTTTGTTTGTTTGTTTCACATAATCTACAGCACTTTTTTCACCTTTCTACTCAGTGCAGCCCTCGCCGAACAGAAGCTAGCATCGACTAGGCCGAGGATAGGTCCATGGCACTCTGCAAAGGTTGTTGATGGTAAGCTGCCTTATATATACAGCTGTGTGAGAGCACCTTGTCCTGGTGACAATTTGAAACACATTTTTATGTTTTAGAAAGTGAAATTTGCATGGGCATACTTGCAATGTGAAACCTTACGAAGCCTGTTCTGAACTTTCTTCCTTTTGAGATTTCAATACAGCCGTCTGTGCTGCGCACACACTGGCTACTTCGGCCAGGTAGAGACTTGATTCATATGAAGGTAAACAGGTGAGTATCAACTGCTCAGTGCTGTCCGTGGTGACGTTCTCTCGTTATCAGACGACTTACCACACTTGTTTGGCAAGGCATTTGAAGAGGAGAGCAAGTCAGCTGCTGCATGATGCTCCCAGTACTGGGCAGTCGACGATTGCTTGTTCACCTTCGTATAGATCACGACTGTCCTTCAAGCTCGGCAAGTGTTACACTTATCTGCTTCAGCCTAGCAGTGGTGTGCTGAGAGGTATCTGTAGAGCTAGTTGACTTGTGTACACACAGTGGCTGTGTGGTATAAAACACACGCAATTGGAAACTTTAATGCAATCTTGTGCAGTCCCATTGATGCTATGATTATAATTACACACCGTTTCATGGCGCGAAACAAAAAAAAAAACGCTTTGTAATCGGTTTTTTAGACTGCCTGCGCGACCTTCAAGCTTGTCTTTGTACGTTAACCTCCATGGTGAAATGCCCTGTATAAGCAAAATTTAGAGAATCCTTGAGCTATATGCTGCAAGGAGTGAAAGCAGTTGTCCGGCCGCATTATCCCCTCTTTTGTATACTGTGCGAATGCAGACGGACGCGCACTTTGGATGCTTTGAACTTAAAGGCCCCACATAAAGCTCACGGCTTAATAAGCATAAATTATTGTGAAGTGTTTGCGGATTTGGCTTTTAAATGTCATGCACATGGGAAGCACAATGGTGGTGTAAAGTATGCCGAAATTGTAATGGTGCAATTTAAGGTTATACAGGGTATATTCAGCGAAATGCGGGCCAAATCTTTTGTGCCAAAACTATACATTCCACAAAAAAAAAGGTCTTGTGTTGTTTTGGTCCTGGGCCAGGGGCTTATTTAGAAAAATGATTACAAAACAATGTAGTTAATAATGTGTATGTGCACTGATTATTATCTTTTTTCTTTCAATTACAGCATACACGGATGGTATCTCCAAGGAGAAGGGGTGGGATTATGTAGAGAAGCTAGTGCTTTTTTCTATGAGTACGAAGCTTTCCGAAGTAAGGTCAGAATGGAAAAAGCACTACCAAGTTCCGCCTGGTCCTGAGCAGCCACGATAATGAACACAGAATTCAGAAGAATAGTAATACGAAAGACTTATGCAGGCAGCCACGCTTTTTGAGTTCTCAATGATATTTGATTATGATTACAAATATTGCTGCTTTGCTCAAGGTCGCCTAGTTTACAGACCATATTGGTGATCTTTAGCGCAGCAGGAATAGTTTTGACCAGAATTAAACGTTACTGTTAATTGACCAAATGTGGCTGTCTGTGTAGTCCTTCGTGTCTTTATTATTTTACTTGTGTGTTCATTATTTCATTTATTCTCATGATTTAGTCCTTTGTGTTTTTGTTTTTGTGACTTATGTGGTAATTTCGTTTCCTTTTTTGAGGGTTTAGTAAAGATATGATGCCCTCTTCATTTTCTAGTCTGGGAAACAGGCGTGACCTCGTCGTGTTTACGGAGCAGTAATGACCTTTTTATCTTGTATTGCCTCTGACCTCTGGTGAACAATGGTGTCTCTGTGTGTGTGTGTGTGTGTGCTGCATACGTGGTCAGAAGGGATGATTTGGGGACCTGAACGGTAAAACAAGGCCAGCGAGGAGCAACTGGGGGACTTTGAACATCGCGCGGTGCAAGGAAGGACTTCAACGACGAGGCTAGCAAGCAAGCCCATGTCAAAACTGCTGTGCTCGACCAGAGAGGTGAATCAGGACTGTGACTCTGTGAGTGAGAATCAACGACTGGAACTTTCGTGTAGTTTACAGCTTAATTGTTGCCTCCCGTTTTTTTTATTTTATATGTGTCCTTGTGCTGTTACATTTTTAATTTTAATGGTTGTCCGTGTGATATTACAGTTTTGTTCCTTTCATTTTTTTTTGAATGGGGAAGTGCTAGTTTTGAGTTTTGGCGCTTTTATGTATAACACTTTTTTTTCCAAACCATATTCCCTGTCTGCTCTCTCGACAACCAATCCCACCAAAGGGCTGCGACTTTCCGACGTCCAATGATATCTTAAAATGTTTTCTAACTAATGATTGCCTGCATTCTATCTTTGTAGCATACATATTTGTCGAAATGACAAAATCCGAACCAGGCCAATAAAGATTGGTCTGTGCCCTATTCTGTAGATATATCTACGTAAATACACGTTTGACAGTTTGGGATAGCAGTAAATTGTATAGTTTGTGGATATTCGTAAAAATGCATTATGCGATGCCAAGTCTGAACCTGGAAAGTATAGTACCTGCCCCATGGCAATAATTTTCATGTGATGCTAGTAGGAGCATCACATGGAAATTGCTTTATGTGGGGTGGGTACCCTATTTGACCGGCCCAAACATGGGATCATATAAAGCAGTCGATGTATGGTATATAAGGAATTGGGCAGATATGGGTATATAAGGAATTGTGCAGGTGTGACTTTATCCATCCAGATACGGCCTTATTGTGCATATCTGCCCAATTCCTTATATATTCATATATGTATTTTTTAATATAAGTCCAGATATGGCATTTTTGTAAGGGTAGGTATGTCACTGTATTAAACTATTTCTATTATTTTCCGGTGTTGCTTGATACGGTTTAATACACGGTTAGACCCACTCCGGTGAAGATCTATGGATTGGCCGGATACGGTTCAGCTTCCGCTTCGACCAATTACGGTTGGGTTTCCGGACTGGTTATTTTCGGTTCATTACGGTTTCTAGAAATCCGGTTTGCTTATGGGCCCATATGACGGATTGAAATTCCGGATTCATTCCGGTTTGTTTTTGAACCGTTTTTTTGGTAGGGGGGAGAATGTTGTCATGTGACCTATACGCCAATTACGTTACCCGCTATATTTAGCGGGACAAATCACATCCTGTGAACGATACCAAAATCCAGTTTCCCTGCTAAATTTAGCTGCAAAAGTCAACGTCACGTGACCTATTCAACCATCCAGTTTACCAGCTAAATAGCGGGAAAATATACGTCCCGTGGAGCGTGGCACACTACAACCCCCCCCCCGCCCCCCAATTCCTTCTAATGCATTTCAAAGGACTATAAAGGCAAAGTTTGCTGCCAATTTTTGTTAAGTTAGGGATGCACCCATCTGACTCTTCATCGGGACTAAGAGATTAGCAAACCATGATTGATTGAAAGAACAACTAAGATTCAACAATTTCGAAGATTCCGACGTCGAAAAATATACATAAATTATCATTACCTGAGAGATGGCGGCTCAATTTTCAGATCGTAGGTGTGCATAACACAGACAAACGCGGTACTGCATATGACTGTTACTAATGCAAACTAATATCACTAATACTATTATACTTTTTTATTCTTATAGCAAAATGCTTTCGCTCTCTTAGCTTAATTTTTGGATGCGTGTGCGTTTGTTAGCACTGTTAATTAGAGAGTCTTGAACAATCAACATTCGAGGAAGCCAGGACCTAACAAAGAAGCCAGCGGAGGATTGAGGATTGTGATTTTTTGACGTGAAACTGAACCTAAGGATCCGTAAGGCGGCCCTTTCCTGAAATACTCTAAAAGGCACAAAATATTGCTTTCTTTTTTTACAGCATGCAAACAAGGCGTCTCTTTATGACACGTTTAAAGCAAGACATGAAACAGCAAAAGCAAAAAAAAAGACAGGTGCCACCAGTACCACCCTCTCTATTGTTTTACTTTCCCCTATCGTCATGCATGTCGAAGCGTCGAAGTGTGCATGCATGATATGTTCCAGCAGTTGTGCGTGATTGGCGACAATTCGGACACGGAACTTGTTTTCTTACCTTATCGCCAGTGTTCTAGAACCTAAAACAGCAATTCCATGTCCGCATGAAACGTCAATACGTAAATGTCAACAACGGGATTGCCGCGGTAGGCCGACGTTGTCACAGTCACCATATCTCCACACGTTCTCGAAAAAACGCCGTTTGTTTTGTGCCGGGCACAAGAGGCGCAATCGTCCACTCTGTCGGCTTTCGACCCAATGACGATATCTCTACTCGTCGTCAAAAGCGCGCCGCTTACTTTTTTCGGAGCATGAACGGCTCACGGTGTAAGCCTTTGCACTTTTATTAAGCGCACGTTCGTCTAGCATATAGTAGTTTCTTTTTGGCCAGCTTGAACACTCATGGCGAAGTCGCGTAGTCGAGGAAGCGACGCGAACTGATATACGCACTCGCTCTTCCGTTCACGAAATGATTACAAAGACCTCAACTGATTTACGCCCAACTTCGTTTAGTGTCTGTCATGTAAATAGCCGGGTTTCCAGTGGGCTGTCAGACAGGGCCACGTAACGTTTGGCACGGAGGCCAAATAAAACAAGAAACTGCGCTTGTTGACCTGGTACACTCTGAGAAAAAAAAAGAAAGAAAAAGTAGCAACGGCGTGCTCTCCTCCCTTCTGCTTACTGACGCCCCCCAAAACGGACACGAGAAGGGAGAAACGACAAGTTTTTCTTCTCCAGGCAGACGGGAGGAAAGTTTCTCCCTCCCGCCTTATCTTCTGTTGGTATCGTTTTTCAAATAACCCGCACACTTTTTTTTATAGTACGCGTTGTTGATTTGGTTGAGCGTCGGTGGCAACGTAGACTACCTGTAATTCAATTTCCTGTTCAAACACTCAGAGCACCACGATTGCTGACGCTTTTACCGTTGATCTTGTCAAACGAGATAACGGAGCCTTAAGAAAAAGCGAAGTTCCAGAGCAGTGCCAGCGGTGCTACGTACTGTGGGCTTGAATGGCACTCTCCGCAACTTTGCGTCCCGGTCAGGCAGATTTTTCTGCCCGGCCCCTGCGCGTCTTCTGCGCTACATTTGTGTATGTTTCCTGTTACCAAGTGCCATCATACCAGAAACGTGTTTTTGTATTTTCGTGAGTCACCAACATCGCCATGAAAGTGTTGTGCGTTGTGAACAAACTCTGGAATCGTCGTCGACGTCTCCGTGTGTTTCGCGTACCAGTGGAGTAACAGCGAGACGCGATTATGTGAACGGTCAGAGGTTGAGATTTGGCTTTACGTTAAGAATTATAATAAGACCGCTTGACGGATTATGGTGCGATCGATCGACCTGCGGGTAGTCATGTTGGAACCGAAGTCTGAAAAGTGGCTCTTGTCGTATAGCGACCAATGTTACTGGCGTCTGCAATGTCCCCGTTGTCCCCTCCCCAGACCAGTAGGGCTCTCGGGGAAGGGTTGAACGAGCGTGAAATTTGACGGGAAGGAAGCACGTACGTATATTTACAGTTTAGAATATTACCATTAAAGGAAATCAGACGGAACAAACGATGTGATGCTAGGTAAATTGGCTTTATGTTATAACCGGACAGTTTTTAGTCGACAGTTGGCTCGTAGCCGAGCCGACAAAACCTACCTGCACCGTTCTAGCGTTCTTTTTTTTATTTACATACTTAACCGATCTTGAATCGACACATCACCGCTAAAGGGGGAACGCGACAGAACAGCACACGACAAAACAGCACGCGACAAAACAGCACGGTCAAAACAGCACACGTCAAAACAGCACAGCGTCAAAACAGCACGGCGACAAAACAGCACGCGTCAAAATAGCACGCGACAAAACATCACAGCGTCAAAACGGCACACCGACAGAAGAGCACGTGCCAACACAGCACGGCGTCAAAACAGCACAGGGACAAAACAGCATGCATGTAGCAACTTCGAGCGCGCTCTTCACTTCTCTCTGCGTGAATAATTTCGAACCTCCTTGACCCTTTCATTTATTCTCGACAGCACATTGCCGTGCATTCGGTTCATTTATTTTAGAAGACGTGACCAGCAAACTTATGCGTCAAAATTAGCAGAATTGCTCGAGAAATAGCCAGAATACGCACCAGGGGAGGGGGGGGGGGTGGGGGGGGGGGCTTCAGTACTGCCTAGGAGAGCCTTCATGTGCGCATCGAGTATACTCCCCACTCCGAACTTGCTCTAAAGAAAATGGATTCGAGAAATTGGCTGTCGACGAGTTGGCTTCCGACGAATTGGCCTAGACCCTCCATTCCTTTAGAGTGCCTACTTTGATACATGCATTTTTTAACTGCGTGCGCTATATTTAGGGTTCAGCGTTTTCGGCTTAAACCGAATAAAACCGGTAAAAGTGCGCCGAATACGATTTTCCAAATTCGGTTTTAACTGAAGAAGGCCAGTATTTTAGGGGGCGTGTGCAGGGGTGGGGGGCGTGACTTATTACCGACCGTATGACCACTTCCTTTCGCAGTTTTCAGCTTGTCTCTGAGATAGGTTAATCTTTCAAGAAAATCTCCGAGGGCGCAGGGGTCTTCAGGACGAAATATGGGTTTCTCACCTGACAGGGAATTTGTGTGCCGAATTTTTTGTTCAAAGAAGAGAGTTTAATCGTGAACTGAACAATGAAAATCAAGAACGTCTGTAAATGCCGCACATTTTTTCTTTTAACACCACTAGCTTCTGTCTACTAGAGGAGGGCATAAATACGATGGTTTTATTGTCGTTTCTTTGGTCGGCGCAAATTTACCGCCTCTCGCAGTCGTAAAAATGGGGGAAAAAACGCACTGAGTACAATGCTTGCAAAATTCTGAATTTTGATATTTGCCTCTCCGACCGAAGTGGTAGTGAAGCTCATGTTCCTCCTGTGTACAAATACGAGCACACGACAATAATGTCGGATCACGATAGGGCCCCAGTGCGTCTTGCAGAACAGGTCGCGTCGGCTGCCACAGACAGCAACAAAAAGGAAACCAGTACCTGGTTTACTCACTATACATTTTAAACAAACGCTTTTAAATATTTAAACCGAAAAGAGCCGAGAAGTTTATGAGTCTACAAATATTAACCGCAATAAATCGAAAACTTCTGTTTGGAATAAAAACCGAAAAAGTACGCCGAATTTCAAAATAACAAAAACCGAAAACGCCAGACCCTTGCTATATTGTCAATGTCCTGTTTTGACGCTGTGCTGTTTTGTCGCGGTGCTGTTTTGTCGCTGTGCCGTTTTGACACCGTGCTGTTTTGGCACGTGCTCTTCTGTCGCTGTGCCGTTTTGACTCTGTGCTGTTTTGTCGCGTGCTATTTTGACGCGTGCTCTTTTGTCGCCGTGCTGTTTTGACGCTGTGCTGTTTTGACGCGTGCTGTTTTGACGCGTGCTGTTTTGACCGTGCTGTTCTGTCGCATGCTGTTTTGTCGTGTGCTGTTCTGTCACGGTGCCGCTAAAGGACACATGTTTTGAACTACATCAGGATGTTCAGCCCCTTTCTTCGAGCAAAGCCGCGTTCGTGCTATTTATTTCGATAAATCGAACTTGGTGTCGTTGGATCGCCGCGACTGTTCTATTTTGGCTTTAATCGGCCAATTTGGCGCCGAAACACTTACGGTGGAAGGGGTTACAGAAATGCCAACCCCCACCTCCCAAACGGACGGGCCGCGAATCACTACCGAAGTTGGGACGCGCCCAAGTCGGGACGCGCTACCTGAAATTACCGGTGAGACATGGGTGTATAAAAACAATATTAATTGCGCTGCAAAACCTTGTAAACTTAAAGATTTTATAAAACAACAAGCGCCTGTTATTTTGTACTAATCTCAATTAATAGTTACTAAAAAAATAATTATTTTTTCGTACGCTGCTACGCAAAAACATGCTTTCTAAAAGCTCAAGGTGACAACAGTTAAGACGAAAAGATTGAGTTGCCATCCTTGGTGCCTCGATTGTGGGAGTTTCGGTACTCTGGGAACATTCAGTGACTCTAGCCGAAACCATATAAGGCAACTTTGATGTTTGAACTTGCCGCTAAAGGGTGGCGCTGCCATCGTACTTAGCTCGGTCTCGGTGGACGCCAGCGGCCCAGGTTTCGAGGGTGAGTTTCCCAAATGAGTGTTCTATTAAAGTTGGCTCAAATGGATCGGGAAAACGCCTAGCTAAAACATATTTCGAACGCGCCGTTCCGGAAAGGCTGAAGCGTAACCGGATTGGACCGCATAAACGGCCAGGTAAAAATTTATACTTACAGCGCAATTGTTTACGTTTTACTAGGACATTCACTTATTACGCCGCTGAAAATACCTCCCAAGCAACGACATTATACAGAGAAACAAATCGATATACTGGTAATAGTGTTTATTGCTTAGATGATCATCGAGAAAACCCGTACCTTCAAAACGACGAGTAGAAAAGTCAGAATCGGAGAGTACTGAGTCAGTCAGGGGGGTGTTCTATCATGTTGACTGCTTGTATGTGCTGTGTATGTATGCGTTATCGCTGTATGTGAATTCCATTGTATGTACTGGCATGCGAAGTGTATATGCGTGAATAGGTAAAGATGTCTCAGTCGCAATAATAGAGGAAACAACTTTATTCTGGCCGATAAATGTGACGGTATTTAGCGCCACCTTGCCAAGGCATTTGCAAAAACTCTGCCTGTGACTCCGACCTGCTAGCCATTTAACATTTTCACGCTTCGCAGTATTTTTTAGACCATCCGATGATCTAAAAGTTGCTTTTAATTGGCTCTTTCAGAAACGACTTTCTATTTTGCGAATGGTTTACCACTCGTCTTTGGTGTGCGGTGCTAACGAAGAAGAAGTGCCGCGGGGAATCGCAAAGGTGAAACGTGACGTGCGCGCGCGCCGTGGCCGGGTTTCAGGTTATCTCAGTTTACAATCGCAGTGTTGAAAATAAAAATATTGAGTAACTGCTTTCGAATGCGCTTCCTATCCTGCGCGGACAGCCGACTTCGACAATAAATACCCTGCATGAAAAGCTCCTGTCCTGATTTTATTTGCTACAGCTCTCGCTTTGAAAGCAGAGACTTGTTTGGATGTGTGCGAAGCGACTAACTGCGGATCTCGCGATAGGTGCTTAGCAGGCCAGGGAGGCCACCAGTGGTGCGATGTATTTGCCTGTCCGGAACCTATGCTAGCTTTTTTCGGTTGAATCGCGGCAGCGTTACACCTGAAGATCGACGATATCCGTAGCACCCTGGTGTCCTCGCTAAGCCTTACTGACCTCGATTGTCTCGATTCGGAGCCGCTAAATTGCTACGCAAGACGAGGAAGAAACATTGCTCCACCGTTTGCAGGGACGAACGTTGCTCCTTTTCTAGAAGAACATGGGGTACAAGGTCGTTCCTCTATTTATAGAGGAATATATAGACCCGTTTTTTATTAAGAGTGTACGTTCTGGTACACTCATCGATCCATGGTGCGTCATCTTTACGACATACATTTTCTAAATTTCCGCCAAGCAAATCTTCAAAGACGCGCTGCTTATTCGCGCTCATTGAAACACAAAAAATTGCAGTGGCTTAGCTCGGCTATGCCTGGATATACGTAGCGTAAACTTAGGTTCAGCTGGTTATTCTTAGCTTTCCTGGTTGTCTAGAATTAGCTTGATTATCATGCTTACTGCTGCTTTAATGACGCACACACGGTATATGCATTATGTGACTACTTCGGGATCCGATGCGTTAAGCTTCTCCAGTCTTCTGCGCCGCTGAGCAGCAATTTCGCTCTCCTTCTTCATGGCTATACCACACTGGCAAACGCCCCGCTATATGTATAGGAACTGACTACGGTGACGGGGCAACAGCAACCGATACAGATGTCCAATGGATTGCCCATTCCGGAAGTACCTCGTGGCGCTCATTCTATCGCCGGCGCTCGCAGTGTGCGGACGGTAGGATGGCAGGCTCCGATAGAGCGGTGATAACGGCCCCCGCTGGCCGCGGTTTTTCTGCTACCAATGACTATAAGATAGTTCTGCCCCCTCTGCCTTCTGAAGCAGTCACACTCAACTCTTTATTACTGCATTGCGACGTTACCAGCAGGCCGTATCGGATTGACGATTTCCGAGAAGCCTTCGAACGACTGGAACTTCTGGGCGACGTGGCGTCATTCGGCGCCTACCAGATGAATCATGTGTGGCTAGCCACATTCCATTAAACGACAGCAAAGAACCGCCTTTTCGCGTCGCAGGAGCTGCTCATCAAAGGCAAGCTGTGCATCCTGATTGACTCGAGCAATTCAGAGATTCGCCTGAAGATTCACTGGGTCCCT
Organism: Ixodes persulcatus; assembly: GCA_013358835.2. NCBI lineage: Eukaryota > Metazoa > Arthropoda > Arachnida > Ixodida > Ixodidae > Ixodes > Ixodes persulcatus. The sequence continues at coordinate 16,488 of JABSTQ010003542.1, forward strand.
TACAATGTATCCAACGACACGGTTCGCCGAGCCCTGGAGAAGTACGGTAAAGTGCATGAGGTGGCCCGCGAGAAGTGGCGGGCCCAAGGATTCTAGGGCGTGCAGTCTACGACTAGGCTAGTCCGGATAACGCTGAAGGAGGGCGTCACCAAAGAGTGCATCCCTCACCAGCTGCGCTTCTTCGGCGGCACTGCCCTCGTCTCGGTGCCCGGCCGTGCCCCGCTATGCCTCCGATGCGAGCAGACGGGGCATATTAGGAGGGACTGCCGCATTCCTCGCTGTGATTACTGCCACCGGTTCGGCCACACCAAGGCGAACAGCATCAGATCGTACGCAGCGGCCACGGCCGGCCCGCGTTTCGACGAGAACTCCGACCTGGTGATAGATGAAGGAGAGGCGGAACAAGCTGCCAGCGCGGACACCCATAAAAGCACCGTACCCGGGACTTCGAGGGCCGGTGGACTGCCTGAAGCCGCCGCAGGGACCCCGTCTCCTGGGGCCCTAATCTGGACATTTGGCGAGAAAGCCGGCGAGAAATCTGGCGTCCGTGATTGGCCGACGCCACACTTGACCTTGGCGCCGGCCAATCATAGCCGCCAGATTTCTCGCCGACTTTTCCGCCAAGTGTCCAGATTAGGGCCCCAGAAGTCGCGCGCTTTGAACGCTGCTTCGGAGAAGTCCCAGCACAGCGACAAGGAGAGGCTCGCAACCGAGCCCGAGGCCACGGAGGAGCCGACCCTTGACGTGGCAATGCAGCACAGGGCAGCACAGAACTATGTGACACCGCTCGACTCGGCCCAGGACGCTGAAGCGATGGAGGTGGCAACCACTCCAAGCAAGCGACACCTCAAACAAGAGAACTGTGCCGAGGAAGAGCTTGTCGGTGAACCGGTGCAACAACGCTGGAAAGCTGACTCGACGAAGCCCGGACGGTTAAGGCCGCTCAAGTCACTGACCCCTTCGGACAATCGAGATGAAAAGGCCTCTTAGCAGGCCAACCGTCCGAACTTTCTTCAACGTCAGAAAGGGTCGCACCACAAACGTTACGGTATGCGCGGTTTTCTCGTTCACCTCTCGGGCTCGTAGTTTCGTGTGGGCGGGTTTTAATGTCCTGTCACTTATATGCTCACGATGGGACAGTTAAAATTTGTAACATTTAATTGCGTTAGTGTGATAGATCGTAAACAAAAACAATGGGTCTTAAATGAGCTGCTGAAGCAAAATGCAGATATTGTTTTCTTGCAAGAAACGAAGCTTGCCTGCACCTCACAGGTGCAAGAATTGGTTTGCTTTCTGGAGCGACATTTCAGCTTATTTCATTCAAACGCTATCGCTCATAGCGGAGAGGCGGCTATTCCTATCCGTAAAAAAAAGTGCTTTCAGTATCCTACCAGAGTGGGAAAGTGATAAAAATGGCCGGATCTGCGCAGCCGAACTGCTGTTTCATCGCGAACTGTTCAAAGTAGTCTGTGTTCACGCCCCCGATTCGCGCATCAACCGTAAATAGATTTTTATTAGTCTGCGGCAATAATTATACACGCCGGCCAACACGGTACTAGCGGGTGATTTTAACTTTGTCTTAAGTGCAGGAGACTGTTCAAACGGGTATAAAACCGACTCCAGCCTTGGAGAGCTAAGGAAACTCTTACGGGACTTTGACCTTCAGGATGTAACAGATATAGTGACGGCGCCGATCCCCGGCTATACCCATTGGCAGGGAAATTGTCATTCGCGTCTGGATCGAGTGTACGCGACAAGTGAATGCCTGACGAGTGCCAAAGCATACGCGGTCACCCCCGTTGCATTCTCTGATCACGCATTGGTACTGGTTGGGTTGGGTAGAACTAGACCCAAAGCGAAAAAAGACTCCGGGTGGAGTACATGAAAAATTAATGAGAGTTTGCTAGAAGTTGAGCCAGTTGATAAAAAAATTAAGGAAGTTATTCGTGAAACAAACAAAGCTTGCGTAGTCGACGCAGTTAGTTCGGAACTTTTTAAAGAAGAAGCAAACTTAATTATCTTTAGGTACAGCCAAGATAAAGCTGCACGCACGCGAGCAGAGAAGCGCGCAATAGAAGAGACCCTTTCCATTTTGATTCGCGAAGAAAACTTAAGTTCTGGCCAGTTCACCATTGATATTCGTGAGTGCAAGGCGAAACTGTTTACGAATCTGGAGAAGGAATATCAAGGGGCAATGGTCCGATGTCGGCTGCATTCCTCGCATCAAGAGAAAGCGCCGGTAAAAAATTTCAAAACTAAAAAACGTAACCATATTCGTAACAATAAAATAACAACACTACAAACCGGAATAAGATCGTTTCACGGCAGAGCGATATTGAAAAGGAACTTGTGGACACGTTCTCAGAGCTGCTAAGTGAGCATAAACATGCCGATGAAACAACTTTAGAGAAGTTTCTTGAAGTGATGACTGAAATTCCTCGTGATATCTCGGAAAAAATAAGCGGGAAAATTACAGGTGCAGAAATAGAAGCCGCGATTAAAGAACTGAAAGCTGGAAAGTCTCCGGGAGTGGACGGACTGGGGTCAGCTTTTTATAAGAAGTTTTCAAGCCTCTTAACTCCGATGCTTCGGAACGTATACGAAGATATTCTAAAAATAAACTTGCTCCCTCCATCGATGTGTCAAGCATTGACCGCTCTTATTCCGAAAAAACACGCGGCCTCCAGCGTTACAAATGCGGACAACCTCAGGCCAATCGGCTTACTCCTGACGGATTATAAGATTCTTGCGAAAATTCTGACTAAACGCCTTGATCATGGTTTAGGTATTATTGTAGGAGACCATCAGTCTTATGGGTTCAAAGGCAGATCCATTACATCGAACGTGCATACAATGAGAATTATCTGTGAGACAGCGGAGGCGCAGCAACACCCCGGAGCTGTCCTCCAAGTAGACCTAAGCCAAGCTTTTGACGGGGTGTTACACTCTTATCTCTTCGCTCTGCTCGAACGTTGTCGCCTAGGAGATCGACTAAGTAGGTACATTAATATATGCTATAAAGACATAACCACTCAATTATTAGTTAACGGGCGCAAGACTGCCTCTATCCTTGTAAAATTCTCAGTCAGCCAAGAGTGTCCAATGTCACCGCTATTGTTTGCATTATACTTAGCGCCCTGTGTAAAACAATAACAGCCGATACGTATATCCAGGGCGCGAATCTAGGCGAGCTACCAACTAAGATACTTGCTTATACAGACGACGTCGCCATTGTATTCACTTCTAAAGGAGAGTTGGAGTTCGCTGCGAAGCATATAAATGAGTTCTGTAGCATATCAGGGGCAAAAATGAACACCTCAAAATCAACTGGGTCTTGGCTAGGCACATGGGCGACAACACCTAAGTGCTATATGGGCATGAACTGGTCTTGCTCAGTCACTAATTACCTCGGGGTTCGGCTTGAAACTGAACATTAGGTACGGGCCGGGACGGAATCCATTTAAAGAGAGTACAGGGGAAAATGAGCCAATGGTACGGACGATACCTCTCTTTGTTCAATAGATCTTTTGTTTGCAATTCTGTCTTTTTTTCTAGCGTATGGCACGCCACACAAATCGTGCCTTCTCGTTCATCAGACATTCAAAAATTTCATAGACTTTGTGACAACTTCATTAGGTAATCATTGTTTGAACGTACGCGCAGAACTAATTTGTTTTTGAGTCGTTTCAAGGGAGGGCTGGGGCTAGTAATTAAGAGTTGAAATTGAAAGTCCAACGGCTTTTGTTTTTCCGGCACCAAGTGAATCCGGGCACGGTACGGTCCTTTAAATGTTTAGGAGGGCGGTACCTGGTAGCCAGGCAAGTGAGTACGGTGGAGGCTTCTCTGAGAGCTCTTGTACTTCGATTTTACAAGGAGATCGAAGACGCGATCGATTTCTTCCAAAGCCATTTTTCCTGGGACTACCTCATGCAGGTGAAAAGGAAAACTCTTGACTGGGATACCATCGATCTGGCAATACCGCCTCCGTGGTATCGCCCCCCACATGGATCCCCAGGAGTATCGCCGGTAGTCAAACGTTTGCTGAAATATCCCGCACAAACAAGCATTAAGGATTATTTTGTTAAATTCAAGTTCTACCCGTGAAGACATGGCTCGAAGGCAAAAGGTTCTCTGTGCCGTGGACAACTAATTGCGCATTGTGTCCCTTCCCGGAAACTTTACAACAGTGTTCATGTACTGTACAAACGCTGAGATATTTTGCTCAGAGTTCGGCCATGCGTTAAACATAGACACGCATCCGGAATGAAATACTATGAAGTTTCTTGAAATCCAAGCTGGCGATAACAAAACATGTGTCGAAGTGCTTTCTCTACTCGGGCTGCACGCGATCTGGAAGTCTCGAGTGGACCATATAATGGTGGCTGAGAAGGGCAAACTCGCTTGGAACCATTTTGTGGAAGGGCTTTGCTTACACCAGCAGCGTGCTGGAGCGCACTGAAATGTCTGACTTTGCGCAACGGCCCGCAATGAAATCCTGTTTAAAAATGTACATGGCGAAAAGAGCCAAAATATAAATAGACACTGTATAATTTGTAAATGACCATTACCCCTTAATCAAGCGTGCTGCGTCATGCTAGTGACATGTTAGAAAAGTTTGGTGCATATATGCTTCCTCCTTCTGCCAAGTTGGCGGCTTTTATTTTGTAAATAAACACGTTTTATGTGTTACAAAAAAAAGTGCCTCGTGGCGCTGTGGGTACAGCATCGGCTTCAGGAGCTGGGGTCGGCGGTTCGAATCGCGTTCTGGAAGATACTTTTTTTCAGTGACGTCACTGCTCCTTGCGCATGCGCAGCACGGCTCTCCAGGAGCCAAGCGAAACTGCTCAACCTCGGCCAGTGTAGCTTACGCTAGAAAAAGTACGGGCGCTTTGAAGGTACTCTATACGGTCCGGAAGCTCCGCCACTGCTTGTTTATGTTTACCTACGAATGTAATGTATTAAATTGGGAGTGACCTGTACCTTCAAAGTCCTGTAAGGCATGCAATGCGTCATAGGGCTCTAGTTAAAGGGGCAGTGCAACGATATTCAATTGGAATGTTTTTCACTTCATACGAGCTTACTGGCACTAGTGGGACTCAATGATACTCGCACGCAACGCCACTGGCCAAGAAAATCCTTTGTTACGGTGTAATTTCAAGGAACGAAGCGACCATTTCCTTTCAATTTCTCCTTTGCAAAATTTGATGACGTAACGTGGGCATTGAAGTACACCCAAATGACGATATTTGAATGCGATTCATTGATTAGACCCGAGCAACGCGTGAGCACTTGATTTAGGCTCGTGATAATTACTAGCTCGAGAAGAATTCGGGTAGTGGCCCGTGTCCAATCACTGCAACGACGACAGTAGCCGAGCCATAACAATGTCTGGAACTCTGCACGTGTCCTGTGCTTTGCCAACCCCAGCGCGCGGCTATGATCAACATTGGCGGCATATAATCGGCTCCAGATCACGTGGCCGCTTGTTCTGGCTGCGAGTTGAGGGGGTGAACGCTGCTCGTTTTTCATTAATTGTTTTCTGGAACTCCTATTGCGTGGATGAAACATGAACGCGTGTTTCATAGGTCATTAACGTCAGGGATCCGTTCTAAGCGGTATTTGCGCAAAGTATAAAAATTGTTACATCGCCCCTTTAAGGAATTGACTTGGGAATTAGAGTGTCACGTGAAGTATATTTTCCCGCTAAATATAGCCCGCTTACTGAATAGTTTTATAGGTCATGTGACGTCAAATCACGGGATGTCAATTTCCCCGCTAAATTTAGCGTGGATACTAGATTGGTGTCAAGGTCACGAGATGTCAATTTTACCGTTACTTTTAGCGGGTAACAGAATTGGTGTAGTGGACAGGTGACGCCAATTTCAAGGTAACTTTCGCAGGAAAACTGAATTTATGTTTTGTCTACAAGACGCAAATTTTCCCCCTACATTTAGAGGGGGAAACTGAATTTAAGTATAGGTGGCGTGCCGTCATTTCCCCAAAAGTGTACAGGTAACGTAACGTCAGGTGACGTCACGTGACTCCACTTTTTTCAGCTAAATTTAGCGGAAAATGTACGGGCGGACGTACGAACAGACGTACGAACGGAAGGCCGAATGGACGGACAATATTTCGGGATTGTGGGGTTAGCGTTAAAAGGCATTTTATGCTTTGAAAGTTAAAGCGTTTCTTTAACAAAACGATTTCGTGTGGTCCGTAAGCAGCCTGTTTCATAGTTGATGTTAAAATTGGAGGACGTTGAAAGATATTATTTTTTATCTCGCTCCATCGATTTCATTCCGATGGTGGACAGCCTTCAATAACCAGATTACCTCTATAAGGCTTCTAGTTCGCTTAATGCGAGATCGCGTATCTACATCTTTTTTTCTGTTATAAAACCGCACCAGCCCGCCTACGCTCAAGCTTGGTACTGCACTAACGATATTTTAAATTTTTACTGCGAACTTCAACGCGAGACCGGACTTCAAAACGTGCAAGACTCGCCGAGGCTTTACGACCTTGTGCGAGCGCAGCAAGGTATTTCGAAGTTTGGCCGTTTTTATTGACGGTGAACGACCTCTTTACGCAAGCATTTTCTTTCAAACAGTAAACCCCGCTATCTTGAAACTGACTGCTGATTTGTTAGAGTGGCTTCTTGGTTTGACGAGCGTACCTGAACAAAGTATACCGTATTGCAGTGCCTTGACACAGGACATTTTGTTTTAGGAGCACTTACCTTGATTTTGTTTTTACTGACATAATATTTATTATGATTGACTACGTTGGACGAACGCCATCGGGTAAGGGTGCATTGATAGCTGGTTCAGGAAACAAAAAGGGGTCTATTGTACTCTAGACGTAACTCGCTACTCCCATACTCTTTGTTGAGAATAGGGGAAATCGGTAGTTCAAGACATAGCAATAAAACAACACTATAAAATTTCTAAAACCTAAAAAAGTATTGCCTCCTTAAGGTATTATTAAGCGCCGTTCACACATATGCAACCGAGTAAGACCGAGAGAGTCCAGACGGGTCTTTAAGCCTCTTGCGACGTCTTAGGGCCGGATGTGCTCCTGCGGAGCTGGTCCTAAGACGTCGCAAGAGGCTTACCGCCGAATTCACAAACCTCACTCAAATTGAGTGACACCTCCACTACCTCGAGGAAGGCGCGAGGGCCGGAGCTGGCCAATTGCGACGGCGGATCCGTTTACGCGATTGGCCAGCGTCGGCCTTCGCGCCTTCCTCGAGGAAGTGGATTGGCCCCTCAATTGGAGTGAAGTTTGTGAATTCGGCGGTTAGAAACCGGTCTGGTCTCTCCCGATCTTAATCGGTTGCATATGTGTGAACGGCGCTTTAGGCTGTCAGTTACATTTTTGCTAAACTGGACTACAGCAACATGCCCACAATTCGAGTTATGCAAAACCAAGGAAGGGAACGAATTAAGTTTTTTCCCAAGACAGCGAAAAACATATGAGTTTAGGTTTGCGGCGTTAACAGTTGTTTTATTCTCTTGGAACCAGTTCCTGACAGAAGAGGCGTTTTGTTTAAATAAATGTTCGACATGATCACTATCGGTGTGAAGAAGAAAAGATCATAGTGTCATCCGCATTCTGTAAAAGTTTGCAGGTCAGAACTTTAAAAAATGTCATTAACATCCAGGTTAAAAGAGAATCAAAGATAAGACGGACTTCCCGTGCTACTCTTGTCTTAAAAATAATCTTGGTACTATAAAAAGACTTAAAAAATACAAAATTGCGAACGATATCACAAACAATGTGCACAAACACGTCCAAAGGTCTCCTAAATTCCTTTTCGATAAAGCTTTCTAAGCTTTCGGAATTCCATTTCCTAATTCACCCAATCCAGCGCTTTCGCAAACAGCAAGGGAAAGCCCACAATCACAAGAGTGGTTATCAAAAGATTAATTCAAATAACCAGCAAACACATCCAGCAAAAAACGACGTACCGTCACGGAAAACAAACCCATACTGAGATGGAGACATAATACTGTGCTAATCGGGAAAACTAGTCATGCAGGAAAAAAAGTGTTTTTCAATGATTTGTGCATACACCGAAGTATCGAAATCGGTCGACTCGAGGAAAACGGATTACGCGTGTCACTTCGTAGATCGGTATTACAAACGTAATTTTCATATCCTCGGGCATAAATCAAGAAAGAAATATTTCATTTATCAGACAAAAACGCACGCCTTTAAGTGACTCAAAATTATCCCAGGGGTCGATCACTGATAAGTCATCTATTACGGGAGATCTATTACTTTTGAAACTGAATACGATAGCGCGTAACTCAGCGCGTGATACTGTAGGTAGGAAAGCAGAAGATGCATTTTCACTCCGGTTATCGGCCTTGTTCGCCCCATGCTTGGGCTATCGCCTGTAGGAAAAACAAAGCAGTTATTAAAAGAATTCGCACATGATTCGAATTGGGACCGAAATAGTTTCCCAACAGGTTATGGACGCTTTTTATACAGCATCACGAAGCTCATTATTTACTGATCCAGCCTCGTTTGAACTGAAACGAGCTTAAATATTTTATCCGAGTAGTCGTTTGTTGGCTTGTTTGCGGAGCGGATAAGCTCTTTACCTTACTTCGTTAAACCTTAAATGACGCTTGCAGTCTCACATTATTAGGCAACCGTCTACAACGCTCCACAAAAAAGATAGTTGTGTGTGTTGCACCAAGTCTAACGTCATGAGCCACTTTTTTTCAGGCCTTGTTTTTTTACCATAATGGTTGTAGTACAGGATTGACTAAATGATTTCAAAATTGATATACGATTACGATATAATTCTGACGACGGTACTTCACCCAGAAAGAACATTTTATCATAAGAAGAAACAAAGAGATTAAACATAGCGCAATCAATATATATAAACACTCACTCTGCCTTGAGCGGCTGTCGCGGATTTATAGAGAAAACTGAGTACAACTAAATAGTGATCGACTAATTACGGTTCATTACACAAGACTTAACTGAATTATTCAGAATTCTTGTGTTCTCTGGATACACGATGGGTTAATTTATCCTCAAAAAATACTTCAATCTTTGGCGCGAGTGTAATGTTCTCAATGCAATAGCTTGCATCTCTTATTTAAAAAAGTCAAAACCAATTGAGGCTAACCTTTTAAGTGTCAATATTAAAGTCTTTAACCATGCAGATACTTGTTAGGGAAAATTGAAATTTAGGTTTTCACGCAATTCGTCTAGACAAGCAGTCAAGTTTTTTAAAGGCAGATAAATAGTTAGTAACGACAACAATTGCTATTTGCTATATTCAAAAGATTGAGCCTCAACAATGTTTTAAACGATACTGAACATCTGCGACTTCCAAGTGTTCTTATGAAAA